>MSJI02000839.1:0-82284 GCA_001931905.2 Cladosporium sp. IMV 00045 | reverse complement strand
CTGCAGAGAAAGCTCAATGGCCTTTCCGTCTCGAAGAAGTCGGGACCCAGGCGCAAGGACACCTTGGATAGCGTTCAGTCTGACACTAGCGCTACCGACTCATATCTCGACAATGATGTCCCCATTGCTCCCGTGACCAGCAACCCCACCACATCGGCTGGCCCGCCTTCAATGCCTGTGCAGAAGGGCTACAAGCAGTGGGTTGCCCAGGCTGGCACCCTAGTCGCCGACCTTCTCACTTGCGCCGGCGCCGACCACGTCATCACTATGGATTTGCACGATCCTCAATACCAAGGCTTCTTCGACATCCCAGTCGACAACCTCTACGGCAGACACATGCTGAAGAAGTACATTCAACAGCAGATCGTCCCCAAACACGGTGGGCCCGACAACTGTGTGATCGTCAGTCCTGATGCTGGTGGTGCAAAGCGCGCGACCAACATCGCGGATGCGCTTGGTGCGGACTTTGCGCTGATCCACAAGGTAAGTGAAGTAGCTTGATTAGCACGAGACGAGTCTGTCAACTAACAAGACCTCAGGAGCGTCGCCCCACCCAAATCAACGACCGCCAAAACGCCAGCATGCTGCTCGTCGGAGAAGTGCGCAACCGCACCGCCATCCTCGTCGACGACCTGGCAGACACCTCCAACACCATCACGCGCGCCGCCAAGCTCCTCAAGAAGGAAGGCGCGCAGACCGTCTACGCGCTCGTCACCCACGGCGTCTTCTCCGGCGACGCCGTCGAGCGCATCAACGCCAGCGCCCTCGACAAGGTCATCACGACCAACTCCGTGCCGCAGCAGGAGCACCTGGCCGCCTGCCCCAAGCTGGAAGTTCTGGAGATCGGCAATGTCTTCGCCGAGGCTATTCGTAGAGTCCACCACGGTGAGAGCATCAGCGTGCTCTTCCAATACGACTGAGGGATGGGTTTTTCGGATGCTCCTCGGGACGAATTGAGTGAATAGATTTGATATGTGACAAGATGCATGCAAGGCGTTTTTAATGGTGGAAGGTGTAGGTGGTTTGCCTAGTCTTTGCTTTTCCTGTTTCCCTTCTATTAGTCTTTGGTGTTGTGTGCAAAACACAATCAGAAAAATCATCAAGAAGCTCCCACGAGCGACGTGGGTGGAATTCTGTAGTCGCTAGCAGCACATAGCTGCCGTTGGCATTTTTACTTTAAGACAGCAAGCTCCTTCATGCGCTGAATCGATACATGTCTATCCATATGTGAATTCAATAAACCAAAAAGAATTGTCTTCCATCGCGAGGGCCGCCGTGTCGTTGCTTAACCAGGACGTATGTCTGTCTAGTAATCAATGCGCGTGATCTCCCCAGCCCTTTCGAATCCAAAATCAGCTGAACCAGGAACCAGAAGGAAAAACTTTCGAATCTTCTTGTTAGGCCATGAACATTCAAGACGGCGTCAAGATCACATCTTTCCTCTTTCCTCGTTCATCCCGACCCTTTACCGCGTGCGTGCGTGCGTCCACGGGCAGGGCGACCGGTATCCCCCGTCCAAGCCACGTGATGCGATATCTACCTTAAAACACTTTGCGCCGGCGCAAACTCACAACTCCGCGTGCGTGTGGAGAAAACGAGCCAGCGGACCATGTGCAGGGAAACACTATTAGACGGATATGCAATGCAGTGACCTGGTTGCGAAAAATACGATGTTTGATTTGCACACTATTGGCTATGATTTGAGAGCTTTTCGCGCGCGGGTGCTTTTCTTGGATTTGCACATGTGGCAGATTCCGGGTGCGCGGATTCTTTTTGTGGTCGGGCCGGGAAAGCGTTGTTCTCAAATGGGTGTTACAAGAGTTGTCTCTATTACTTATTGTTGCCCCGGATGTTGGGACGTTTTGGGAAACCGTCGATTCGGGTTACGGATTGTGGGCATCTTCCCCTTGCTTGTGCGGCGGTGTGCGCATGTGCACATGTGTGTCTTGTGTGGGAATTAGCCGAGGGAGAGAGATGTATCCTTGGACTTTGATTGGGAGAAGGGCAGAGGAACAGTTGCTTGGGCTTTCCCTCTTCTCGGCGTGCGAATTGCTCTTTGTGGCGTTTGCGTGCGGAGCTGGACGGACGGGCGCCGAAGGTTGCCCAGCTTGCTGCTGCTACTTGCTGCTGTGTCTCTTCTCGTGTGGTCTTGGAAGGTCACGAGGGGCGGGGATGGGGATGCATGAAAGAAGAGAAGTTGTTTGTTTTGAGCATCTCTCGGGTGATTTCGAGTGCTGGACACAGACCTACTACTGACATGACAAGCTAGGATCGCGTGGAGTTATCCGATGTTGGAGATAGCCGTTGGACGGGGTTACTACTAGTCGCTAACTCTCTCGGGACACTCATGGAGAGATAAGAGACGCGAGACTGCAAGACGATCTACCACCGGAGCTTCTTACGCGAATGAGGCGCTGGCTATGCGAGAGCCTGTTGGTGGACCTCGTTTACCGCGCATCCTTCTGGACCCGTCTGTCCATGTCCCACCACACTACTTTGCTTGTCGTCTTGTCCTATCCTGCGCTCTCCTTCCGTCTCTCTCTGACCTGCCCTCTCTACCTCTCTGTGAACATCCATACTCATGCGGCGACATCGTCATCCGTCTGTATCATATCCCCGGGAGCCTCGAGACTGTACAGCAAACCAAAGGCAAACATGAGCGAGACAAGCCTCTGAGGCCATGCCACGCCGCCAGCCCTCGCGACGGCACGTCATCTCACATCCTACCCGCCTGTATCATATCTGGCTGCCTTCGACTCTCTTCCACTCCTCTCCCTACTGCTAACCCGACTTCTTCGCAGCTCGGCCTCGGGCCTGAGCTTGCGCCCAACTGCCTCTCGTCATGTCTGCTGTCCTCCATGAGCGCGCTCTGTGGGCCAGCACTCCACCACAGCCGCGCACTCGGTTACAAGACTGGCCGACTTTGCTGTACAGCTGGTGGGCGACATGCTTCGCCGCGGTCGTGATCATCACTCGCCTCATAGGCAGAAAGATCCGGAGCAACAAGCTGTTCCCAGAGGATTGGATCATGTGCCTGGCTCTGATCCCGCTCTTTGTGCGCATGGCTTTTGTGCACATAGTCCTCATCTACGGCACCAACAATGTCGCGACTGTCGGTATCGATTATACCGCTGAGCAGATCAGGCGTCGAGAGCTAGGTTCGAAGATGGTGCTCGCCGCCCGCATCTTTTACGCTATTTTCATCTGGATGAGCAAGTGGACTGTCTCTGAATTTCTCAAAAGGATCACCATTCATCTCTGGCGCAGCAGTTATGAGTTCACCCTACACTGCATTCGTATCTTTCTGCTCGTGACTCTTGTCGGAGTCATCATCGCAACCCTCGCCGAATGTCAACCTTTCGACCATTACTGGCAAGTCGTGCCAGACCCTGGTCCTCAGTGTCGACAGAATTACGCACAGCTTCTCACCATGGGCTCCGCCGATGTCATCACCGACATTCTCCTTGTGGCATTTCCTATCCCAATCGTACTGCGCTCTGGCCAAACCTGGCGGCGCAAACTCCAAACCAGCGCTTTGTTCAGCACCTCCATCGCCTTGATCCTCATCACGGGCTTTCGCATGCCGGAAGTCATCTCAAACCTCGGCAGACAGCAATATCGCACTGTTTGGGCGTCTTCCGAGATTTTGGCTTCGGCATTCGTGTCGAATTTCGTCATCATCGGATCATTCATACGTGATAAAGGTACGAAGAAGAACAAATACAAATCTAGCAGTGTTTCCGACTCCATCGACCGAACTTCTACACGACGACCTACGATCGCCGCGCAATCCATGAACAGTGAAGAGGACCTCTTCCGCTTCCTCGGTTGCCGTATGCCCGAACATCTGCAAGACAGTCCGGAACCTCTCCCACGACTTGCCCCAGTCGCTCTGCCAGCCATGAGCTCGCCTTTTGCAGAGAAGGGCAGTAATGCAGACGCACCAAGACGGGAACCCATCGAAGGAAGCGACAGCGACGTTTCACCATCTCACCAGTCGGGTGATGACCTTCCCTTACCATCACCATCTCCATCCACAGAAACCAGCCCTAGGAAGAAGATCTCATTCTTCGACGTTGGCGGCCTTCTCGAAAACGGCTCCATCAACCCTCCATCCCCGGCAATGTCCCAATCCCGTTCCGTGACCCTCGTCAGCAATGGCACCTCTCACACCATCGCTACGGACTTCGCCCCATCCGGTCACACACCTCCTCGATCGAGGCGCGGCTCTAGAGCCTTCTTATCAGACATTGGCGCCAATCTTACACCGTCCACCAGCCGAAGCGAGAATTTCCCCCACGATCAGATGAACAGCAATGGTTTTGCGCGCCGTTCTTCCCTACCAGGTGGCCGCTTGCGCAACGGACCTCCCACGGGCGTTCTTGGCCCCATGCTCGAACGACAGGAAACTCAGATCTCACTCCAGGACGCGGGAGGGCTCCTCTCTACCTCTCCCTCTAACTCAGCACCAGAACCTCAGAGCGATGTCAGGGTCGTAGGCCAGATTCCCGAAATCTCAGACGACGATGAGGATACACGCGACGACGAACTTCTGAACGGACGCCCGCACGCTGCTGGAACAACTGAGAGGCTGCAAGATTTAGGCAGCTTCCTCGCGGCGGATCGAAGGCGCGATGTTGGGCCTTCGTCGTTGTCGGGTGGAGGGCCTTCGAGGACGACGAGACCGGCTCGACATTCTCTTTCTACGGCTGCGAATCAACGCCCCAAGCGGATTTTGACAGCATGAACATCCACGATGCGGGCGGGCTGCTTGGAAAGTGAATGGACATGAAGCGAGTAGGAAGTTTCGCATGTGTAATGATCTACCTGGGAGGGTTTGCATTTTTATTTCTTTGCGTTTTTTCTAGCTTCTTGGTCTGATATTCTGAAAGTCTGGCGTTCAATAGGCATGGGCGGATGTGCGGCTTGCTTTTTTTTGATTGTCACTTGAAGCCATTTCTTTTCCTAGGACTTCGGCTTCTGTTTTTACCTCTCTGGAAGGGTTGGTTTTTGTTTGCTTTGTAAAAGATACCCGATCTTTTCCTTGTTTTCTTTCTTTATGTTCTTAGCTAGCTAGCGAGTTGTAAATGAGCGTTTTTCAATGAAAGTCTTGAATCTTCGTCCTGGTGCTCTCACTCCCTCGCTTCGTCAGAATCACCAAGCATATTGTCGCCACTTCATCCGTCGACCCTCTCAATCATCTCATCTAGGGCAGATCGACCCATCTCCTCATCTCAAGCCATCAATGACACCGGCAATTTCCACGAACCCTCCACTTCCCGACGCCTTACGCCCAAGAACTCTTCTTCCCCTCGTCGTCTCCGTGCTCTCCACACGCAACCCTCTTCTCCTCCACATATAACGGTTGCCAAGTCTGCTTTATCAGGACTGCAGAGCTTTCTGATGTGGACATGCTCTTTCCTGACTGGTTCATGAGTGGTGGAACAACGCATAAGAGTTAAAGGATAATAAAGTGCGATCAAGCCCAGCCCTGTTGGTGCTTTCGTCTGCGGCAACTCGCTGGCCACTGCGAGGACCTCGGATGTGAGATGTTGATGTTGGCGGGTGAATTGGACGGTATGGATGAATGGCATGGATGGAAATGGTGATTGGTATTAAAACCTACATACCTCAAAGCACGACAACATAGTCCCCCTTCCACTACCCCATCCTCCCGCGAAAATGCACCTCACCAACCCCTTCACCCTAACAACCCTCCTCCTCCCCCTCCTCTCCTCCGCCCTCCCCAACACCAACAAGCATGCCTCCACCTCCAAACCCTTCTTCTACAACGGCTTCGACCTCTCCTCCCTCGCCATCCAGGAAGCCGGTGGGTACGTGTACAAAGACTCCGCGCAAGGCAACGCCACCCGCCCAGTGGAGGACATCCTGGGCGATGCGGGCATGAACACCGTCCGGCTGCGCTTGTGGGTCGATCCCTCCGTGCCTTTCGACGGGGGTTACTATCAGAGCTATGATTTGGAGTACACGCTGGGGCTGGCGAAGAGGTTCGCGAGCAAGGGGTACAGGATTTATCTGGACTACCGTATGCTTCTTCTCATCTCCTCTTTGCGCTCCCTCGATCCATCATCAGTTGGACTAACGACATCGCAGATTTCAGCGACTACTGGGCCGACCCGCAACAACAATGGCAGCCTCGCGCGTGGCCCACGAGCCTCAAACCCCTCTCCCAGCGCCTCCGCCAGTACGTCAGCAGCAGCATGCTGGCCTTCCACGACGCCGGCGTCGACCTCAGCCTCGTCAGCCTCGGCAACGAAATACGCAACGGCATGATCTGGCCGCTCGGCCGGGTCAGCGTCGACGTCGAGCCCGCTCACGCTCGCACGGCGAATTTCACCGGTCTGGCGACCCTCTACGCCGCTGCTCGTGAGGGCGTGCGCGACGCCGTCAAGCACAAGGGCGTCAAGAACCCCGAAGTCATGATCCACATCGACAACGGATGGAACATCACGCTGCAACAGCGCTGGTTCGACGGCTTGACGTCCACGGGCCTCGTGAGGGAGAAGGACTGGGACATCATCGGCCTGAGCATCTACCCTTTCTACGGCGTGAGCGCGACTCTCAAGAACCTGCGGGGCAGCATGAACTGGCTGGCCAAACGGTACGGGAAACCGATCCACGTCGTCGAGACGGATTGGCCTGCGATTTGCGAGGGCGAGGAGGCGCCGCAGCTCAGCGAGCCGGGGATTCCGGCTTCGGTGCAGGGGCAGTTGGAGTGGGGACGGGAGGTTGTTAAGGCTGTGAGGGATGTGCCGAAGGGGTTGGGCAGGGGCGTGAATTATTGGGAGCCGGCTTGGTTGAATAATACGGGGCTTGGGCCGGCTTGTCAGGATGCGGTTCTGTTCAGGGCGGATTGGAGTGCTTGGCCGGAGGTGACGGCGTATTCGAGGGAGAGTGTTGATTTGTTTGATGTTTGAGGTGGTTGGGATGGGGGATGGGGTTTGGGATGCGTGGGGTTGCTATTTCCTGGGAGAGTTGAACAAGAGGTGGATGGTTGTGGAAAGGCCGTTGTAGCTGATGAGGAAAATGTTGATGAGCAACGATAAGTTTAAGTGAAATATTTGCCAGATCTCCCAGTACTGTCACGGTCAAGCATGACGAAAGCCGCAGGTGTGAGCAAGGAGCAGCAAGGAGCAAAATATTGACATTGAAGATAAGCAAGAACTGAGCAAAGCAAAATACGAAATCCCGCCTTTCCAAGGCCGCACAAAAAAAGAGGTATCATCACAGCATTAACGCATGCACAGCATCCATCCAACCCAAATCGCACAAAACACCTTCACCACCCGCTGCTCTGCCAGAGAAGACAATGTACATCATCACTTCATATCAGCCGGCGTGAGCGCCTGCACCACACTCGTGCCATCCATGAACCTCGTCCTGAAAATCCGGTTGGCGTTCGTGAACATGCCGTCTTTTAAGCTGACGACGATGAACTGACTGCCGCGGAAGCGTGTACGGATCAGTCGGCCGATGTTCTGCGTGTGAGACAAGTCGAGCGCGGCGTCCACTTCGTCGAGGATGTACATGGGTGCAGGCGAGTATTGCAGGAGGGAGAGGATGAGGGACAGGGCGATGAGGGAGCTGGAAAGAACGTCAGTTACGGTTGATGAGAGGGATGAGAAAAGGAAGGGGTTAGGCGCAAAACATACCGTTGACCACCGGACAGCTCGGTCAGAGATTGCTTCCATACTTTGCCCAGGCAGACTTTTACTTCGAGACCATCGCTGATCTCTTTTCCTTCGGGTGGGTCGAGTTTGGCGGTGTTGCCAGGAAGAAGGTCGTTGAAAATCAGACCGAAGTCCTCGTTGACCTTGGACCACGTCTTGTGCAGCGCTTCCTTTTTATAGTCGTCCAAGCTTTCGATCGTCTCCTCGATCTTCTTCTTGTCCCTGATGACGGTGCGCATCATTTGCTTCAGGCTGGCTTCCTTCTTCTCCACAGAGTCGATGGTGGCCATGACAGCAGGGTTGATCTTCTTCTTCATGCCCTGGAAACGCTCGGTGACGGTCTTGAGATTTGACTTGGCTTCGCCCATGTTCGCACCGGAGAAATCGTAGGGCGTTCCCGGTTTGCCGAATGATGAGGCGGCTTCGTAGATCCAGTCGTGCTCCTTCTCCATGGTCGTCAAAGTTGCTTGCGCGGCCTGCTGTGCTTTGGAGAAGTTGTCAATGGCGTGGCCTAGCTTCTGAGCCTCGAGCTTCTCGTCAGAGATTTGTTGAGCCTTTCGCTTGGAAGCACGCTCAAGGTCAGCCAACTCATCGTCGAACCCTGACAGTTTTGCTCGCTCGTCGTCCAACAAAGCTTGAGCTTCATCGTAAGAGTCCTTTGCAGTCTTCTGCTCGGACTCAAGAACTTGCAGCTCAGCTCTGTGCCCATCCAATGTCGTCCGAGAATCCTGTAGCTCCTCTTGCGCTGCGGAGAGATCGCTTCCTGTTTGCTCGCTGTCGACGCCAGCGTCTCGCATTTCCTGTTGTAAAGGCTTGATGCTTCCTTGTGCGCTCGAGAGTGATTTCTTGAGTTTCTCTACTTCCTTCTGAAGTTGGTCAAGCTTCCCAGTCTTGTTCGCTGAGAAGTCTTTCATGTCCTTCTCGATTCTCTTGACCTCTGATTCGGCATCAGCTTGGCGTTGCTTGGATTCCTGGATGTTGGTCTTCAAAGCAGCGATCGTTTCCTTCATCTCGTTCACAGATGCGATGATACTGCTTGAAGAATTGGAGGCGATCTGGCCTTCAGCGAGACTGATTTCGTGCGCTTTCAAGTCAAGGTCTTGCTTGATTTGCTTCCCCGACTTCATCTTCTGGGCCTCCTTTGCCATCAGTTGTTCAAGCTGCGAAAGCTTGTGTTGTTCGCTTTCTAGTTCTTGGGTGATGGCATGGAGCTTTTGCAGAGTGAGCAAAACGCCACTGCCCTGGGCGGCAGATCCACCAGAAAGCGTTCCGCTGGGGTCGTAAACGTCGCCTTCGACTGTGACACTCTTCAGGCGAACGGAAGGGTTGAATGTAACAGTCTTGGCAGTGGAAGCGTCTGCGCAGATTAGAGTGTTGCCAAAGACAAACTCCATCGCCTTTTCGACTTCATGGTCATACCCGATCAGCGTTAGCGCCAAGTGGACCTTCCCAGGAGCCAACTTCTGTGCAGCATTCACTCTGTCTGATGGCGCTCGAGAGGCAGAAATCTTATCCAAGGGAACGATAGTCACACGCCTCCTCAGCTTACCATTCTGCAGCAGTTGCGTACCGGTCTCTGCAGAGTCAACGACAACGTTGTAAAGACGGCCTCCAGCGCAGATCTCGAGCGCGGTGCCCGCCTCAGACATTTCAGCAGGCAGATTGAAGAGCTGCGCGACGAGACCCTTGACTCGTCGCCTGTCGAAATTCGGCGACGGGTCAGTGTAAGAAAAGTCCAATCCTGCCACCTTCCTCCTCATAGCTTCAGCATCGGCCTGAAGCACTCGAATACGCTTCTCAATCGATGTCCGCTCGGCCTGTTGCTGTTCCTCACGACCAGGCTGGAACCCAAGCTTTTCGAGTTCCTTCTCAAGTTTCGCGGCCTGTGTACGGAGCTTCTCGAGGCCGGAGAGAAGACCTGTGTTCTCCTTCTCTGCTTTCTTTGCGCGCGGCTCGTCTTCTTTGATTCGTGATTCGAGATGGCTGATCTTCAGCTTGAACTGCTCAATTTCGGTGCCTGTTTTACTCGCGCTGTCTCGGGCTGCTGACAGTTGGCCAGCATAGCCTCCGTCCGATCCGGCGTTCGAAGAGATACCAGTTTGAAGTGTTTGCAGAAGCTCCTCCTTCTTGTCAACCTCAGTTTTCTGGTGCTCGAGATCTCGGTTGGCTGCGGCATACTGCTCCTGGAGTTGTTGGTGCGCTTCCGACTTTTGCTTCAACTGGTTCTCTAAATCTTGAACCGTAGCCTGGGCTTTCTTCAGACGATCTTGCTCTTCGGCCATAGACGCCTTCTTGAGATCCAGCACAGTCGCCAATCGCACAAGTTCGTGCGAGTGTGTCTTCACGGCCTCCTCGAGCTTTGCGAACTTGCCGCCTTTTCGGAGCTCCTTGTCTCGTGCTGCACGAACCTTCTCCATGTCCTCTTCCAAAACACCAATTTCGCGCTTCATTTTCTCTGCATTTTCTTCGATCGCGTCTGCACGCTCCTTCTTTGCCGTGAGGTCCGCGGCGCTCTGCTGCAGTTTCTGCTTTGACTTCACGTAGTCGTAAGCGACAACCAGCTTGGTCAATCGCTCAAGATCGCTTTGTGTGCTTTGGAACTCCAGGAATGTGCGCTTCTCATTTCGTAGCTTCTCCAACTTCGGCTCGATTTCTTCTCGCAGCAGGCCCTCCAATTCTTCCACTTTGGCTTGCTTCTTGGCCATGGTCTTGAATGCCTTCTCCCTTCTGTCCTCGAACATGCGCGTGCCTGCCGCTTCTTCCACCATGCCTAAAATTTCCGTGCTCTTCATGTTCAGGACCTTGGTAATGCGACCTTGCATAATAAGGAAATTTGGGTTGTTAATGTTCAGCTGCACGCTCTGGAACAGGTTCTGGACGGTCTGCTGTTGCGCACGGTGACCATTGATCAAGTATTTGCTCGTTCCGCCAAGGACAATCTGGCGTGTGACGCTGATTGAGGCATAGTCCTCGAAGCCGATTGGCGATTTTGCTTTGTCGCTGTTATCGAAGACCAGAGTCACGGAGGCCTTGGTGATTCCAGCCTGACCGCGCTTGTAAATGAGGTCACTGGCGCCTCCACTCGCGCGAAGGAGCTCAAAGCGACCGATACCCAAGCAAAAACATATCGCATCGAGGATGTTGGATTTGCCGGAACCGTTCAATCCGGTGATTGCGTTGAAAGTGGGATCCCAGCCAGAGATGACCGTGCGTACAGCGTACGACTTGAAGCCATCAATGATCAATTCGGTGATCCGCATGGTGGCTGGTGTGTGTTAGTATGGCCGACCGCGCCAGATGTTTTTCGAAGTCACTTCATCCTGTGGCAGCAAGTAAACAAACCGAATGAGCGTTGTTCCAAATTTGGCTTAGCGGGGTCGGACGCGACGCGGCGAAAGTTCCGCGAGGTCACGACTCACAACGCTGCATCTTTCCATTCACAACACCGATCTCAATGATTTACTACCTAGTATACTGCAGTATCTGTCGAATCACAATTCGTACTAGGAATAAATCTCAAAGTATTTCATGATGGCCACGGAACTCGAAGCGAGTATCTGTTTAGGGCTCATGGAAGACAGCGAACAAATCAAGGAGCAATTCCAATCCTCGTTTAGGACAAAATCGCATACGGTGTTCTGTTCATCGTAGACAAGTTGTAGTATCAAGAACAGGGGCTTTGTATAGCATGTATGTTGTGTATCGACGGCTTTAGCAAGCCTTTAGGGTGTTTACAACACATGACTTCCATCAGTCAAACGCCGACTTCGCTATCAAGACGTCATACCTACACCTCAACCGCGCGACGATTAACGGGTGATTAGGTCAGCTATATGCAGATAAACTGAGTGCCGTCTTCTGACAACAGATCCGAGGTCAATTATCATTTGAAATTGGACTTTCTGCCATTGGAAAAACAGTCCCGTCCTAGCCGCCATTCCCGCCTGGACCTTTGTTACATGTACCATTATATTGCCGTCGAAACGCACATCATCCAACGCATCTAACAAGTCACTAAATCATCATGGATACCGTTAAGGACACTCTTGGCCTGGGTGGCAACTCTACAAACAGCCCGCGTCTCGCCTGGATCGGGCTGGGAAACATGGGCCGCGGCATGGTGAAGAACATCGTTGAAAAAGGAACATTCTCAGAACCACTTGCAGTCTACAACCGAACGACCGCACGCAGCGAGAAGCTCGTCTCAACCCTCCCATCAGGCAAAGCCAAGGTCGTAACATCAATTGGAGATGCCGTCTCCCACGCCGATATCATTTTCACCTGCGTCGGCGACGACAAGGCCATCACAGAAACCATCGACACGGCCCTGAAGTCTCCAGCGGCAAAAGGGAAGCTTTTCGTCGACTGCTCGACCATCCACCCAGACACGACAGACAAACTCGCCCAAACCATCACCAGCGCCGGCGCCGACTTTGTCGCATGTCCTGTCTTCGGCGCCCCCGCCATGGCAGACAACGGCCAATTAGTCTGCGTCCTCGCAGGGCCGCAAGCACAAGTCGCGCGCGTAAAGCCCTTCTGCAAAGGTGTGATGGGCCGGGCAGAAATCGACTTCTCCGACCAACCGCATGGCACCGCCAGCAGACTCAAAATCATCGGCAACACCTTCGTGCTCAACATGGTCGAAGCGCTTGCTCAAGGCCACACGCTGGCCGAGAAGAGCGGGCTGGGAACCGACAATCTGCACCAGTTCATCGAGACTATGTTCCCCGGTCCTTACACTGCGTACAGCACCCGCATGCGCACGGGTGACTACTATAAGCGTGACGAGCCGCTTTTCAACGTCGATCTGGCGAGGAAGGACGCCGCTCATGCTATGGCTTTGGCGGAAGCTTCGGGCACCAGGATGAGGAATGTTGAGGTTGGAGATGCTCACTTGCAGCAGGTGCAGCAGCATATGGACAGCAAGGGAGATATTGCGGGCATCTATGGTGCGGTGAGGCAGGAGGGTGGACTGAAGTTTGAGAACTGATGTATGTCCAAGTGAGAATTACTTGTCATTCGTAACGTCTCTGTACATTTGTAGTTAAATACTAGGATGATCTATTGGTCATATAAGTTGTGAATTCGTAGCTTCGATGTTGTATCAGCCGATCATGGGAAATCAGTAAAGAGCTTTACATCCTCACTGAGCACCCTCCTCGTCTCTGCGCAACAGAATCTCTCCACCGTTCACGCTGCTTCGGCCTGCAACGCTGTGCTTCAGGATACCGGCCTCGACGAGATCCTGCACGAGGTTGAAAATGAGGCCGTCACAGCCACGCGCCGCCATGATGTTTACTGTCACGGGCAGCGTCTCCTCGTGCTGGGTGATGTTAGAGAAGTAGGTAGCTTCGCCGACTGTGAGTGTTTGTTAGCAAAGTTATTTTTTTCTGAAGTCTAACAATAGCGAGCTTGGGGAGATAACTTACTCGGAACGACAAAGTCGGGACCGCCCCAGTAAGGCGAAATCCTAGAGTCGCTGTAGCCCAGAGGCGCTGTGGGCGGGTCAAGGTAGCGGTTGCGGTAGTTAGGGGTGGCTGACGAGCCGACGTAAAGGAAGAAGCTGTCACTGCAGGTCTCTTCGTCGGCTACAAGGATCTCATCGGCGAACCAATCGGCGAAGATCTCGCGGCGGCGGTTTTCTTCTGCGAGTTGCGTCTCAGGGTACTGATCTCCCCAGGACCAGCGTGCGAGGGCAGCTGGGTTGATGAATGGTTTGCGACCGTCGTAAGCAGCAGCGTAGTCGGCGTAGAAGGGGTCGCGGACCAGTTTGGACTGTTGCTGGGAGATGATAATCGCGTATGTGAGGTTGGTGTAGCTTGCGAGGCTAGATGAGGCGTTGGCCGGCGGTGCTGCGGCCCAAGTAGCTGTGACGTTATAAGTGGTGGTGTTGGCCTTCAAGAAGCCGGTGACCTGATCACGGAAGTTGATGAGTAGTTGGTCACTTGGCTTGGAGGCGTTGACCGGGAAGCCTGAAGTGTAGATCTTGGATGGGCGAGCAGAGGGGAAGGTGATGTTGCCCTGGTACATGACCTTGGATGCCTCAGCCCACAGCATGGGATCACGGGCAAGGAAGCCAGGCGTGTCGAGCTCCGGTGCCAATGGCATGGTGTTGGTGAGTTCCACAAGGTCGTGAGAGGGCCTGTTTCCGTAAATTCCTTGTACACTCGCTGGACCGCGAACGGAACCACCTGTGTCACTGCCTAAAGCCAGATCGAGCCATTCATACGCACCAGCACCAGCTCCAGGCCCCGAAGACGAAGAGCTAGGGTATTGGTAGCCATCGCCTCTGGGGTTGAACGGGCTAGGGTAGTCAACCCAGTCAGCCGTGGGCGATTCACCGTTTGCAAACTGCGAAGTCACCATCTTGCCAACAATCACGGCTCCGGCATCAACAAGTCTTTGGACAGGGAGAGCAGTCTCGTTCGCCTCGGGGTAAAGACGGTACCATGCCCTGTTCCCGTTTGAGGTCTTGACACCCGCAATGTCGAAGATGTCTTTGATACCCAGGCGTACACCGGCAAGCGGCTTGTCTGCGGTCTTGGTGTAGTAGAGGCGAGACGGCACGGCTATCGCCAACGATTGGCCGGCGATGTTGGCTGGCAGAATGCTGAAGGTTCCATCGGCAGCTGGGAAAAGGGTCTCTGTGAAGGCGCCAGCATGGTCGCTGTAGAGCCTCCAGGCCTCGTACACTGCACCGGTAGACGAAACGAAGTACGGTCCGTGAGGGATCGCGGCATCCTCGGAAGCCTGGCTGCTCCAGACAGTGCTGGTAGAGTTGTTTGTCGTGCTCAACTTGGGAGAAAAGCTACGTCTGCCGTAAGACTGTCCGGTGTATTGGACAAAGATCGACTCCAGGAAGCCGGAGGAGAAGACATCATCGGTAGACGTGAAGTTGGAGACAGCAGCGTCAAAGTCTTCCGTGCCGTAGCCGAAGTTGTCGGTCTTCACGACGGTCAGAGGCGTAAGACCAGAGTTTTTGATCTTGCCAGGAAGAGACGACTGTTCCAGAGTGGCTACTGGCTCTGCAGGAACGTAGAATGAGATGCCATCAAGCTGCACAGTCTGTCCAGTAGTAGCGAGAGACGAAGCGATTGTAGGCGCGAAGAAGCTGCATGCTGCTACCGCAGCAATTCGAACGAGGGACGGCATCGTAGCCAAAGAGAGCTGTGAGGACTGCTTGATGCTTTTCTCTACATGGACTTGCCTGACTTTTTATGTCTGTACCACCAAGCACTTACCGATACGTAGGACAAGAGAACTCCAAAGTCAATTGCCCCGAGACGCCATTTCCATGCATGTCGAAGTGGAACCCACAGTGGGATCCCACTGCGCACGTTTAGAGATAGCGAAGCTTGCATTGCGGTGCATAGTGTAGGTTTCCAGTAGTACATCAGTCGATCTGCGCGACAAGACTTTTGCTAGGCTCCCGAAAGAGGCTATATGGTCTTCGACCATACGATAAGAGTGCATGGATGAGCACGTGGCTTGCGGCGTAGGACGGCTCGTGTATCGAATTGTATATTAACCCATGCAGATTGCCGAGGAAGTCAGAGATAACCGCCTTGGTTGTGACTCTTAGTATGGAGTAGAAGGCGGGTGATTCATGAGCACCTTGATGTCGGCATATGTAGGAACTGATCATGGTGAGAGATAACGTTCACCCGAGGAGGGATTGGTAAGAAGAACCAAGAATGCCAAGCGTGTTGCTGACGACAAGAAGCTTCACCTCCAACTTTTTACGAGATGAGAATCCCAGCATTCTGTCATTAGATATTTGTGTACCGGGAGCCTGATTGCACCACCTTGCCGATCTGGTTGTATCAGACGACCAATATTCGCGCACTTTACTTGATCATTAAGTAAGCCTCAATGCCTTCTATCGACGTCGGTGAAGGGCTGTGCAGGATAGGTGTCTATCTTATCAATAATTACGTGAATTGATCCATGGAGTGCTTTTCTTTGGTCAACCTCGTCCTTCTACCTCCAATTTAGACGCAGCCGAAGTCGAAACAAAAGACTACCTGGGTACCTGCCTCCTGCGATACCAGTTGCTTACTTCGATCAAGACTTCCTGTGGTACTTTACTTCCTATGTAACTTCATGGCAACAACGCGACTGCCTGCAACTGCTCGGCCTGTCGATGTTCATCGCCGTCCAAATAGCTTATGCATGTACTTGACGAATGTTCGAAGGCCTTGGAATAAATCAGTGGCAAGTCTGCGTGCTGTTTCAACATGGCTGAATAGCGATGAACAGATTATCGAAGAGAAGACCCAAACGAGGCAGCCTCATATCCAACCAAACATTCTAGGTCCACTCATCTTACAATCTGACCCCGAAAGAACGCAAAGCCCAACGACTTCATATCACCGTCTCCTTCAAGTCTCTCAAGTATCAGAGTAGCAACAGCCCCAAGTCTCCAGGAGCTTCCACCACACACTCCGCAACCAAAGACAGTCTTCTCCATCTCTCACAGCATCGCTCACACCCTGCCATTCGATCTTCCCCAAGACAGCCTCTCCCGCGGCACTGTGGCCATTGCTCCCCGAACAGTGGCAAAACTGGACAGTTTCTGGATGCTGTGGCTCGAGCTCGGCCGAGATGCCGTCGACGCTGTAAGATAGAGTGGGAAGTCCTTCGGAGGGGCAGCGACATCTGTAGCTTGGCTTTTTGTCGCGAAATTCGTCTTTCATGTTGACGTGTGTGCACGGCATTGCTGTTTGGTTTGAATGGCGGGAGAGGTCTTTGGTGATGAGGAGGTTGCTAGTGCTCTGACAGTCGAAGGGTATCTGCTCAGCAAGAGATGTGTCGGTCGAGTATTTCGATGCTCTTAACGATCGTGTGTTGAATGCGGATGTTTATTGACTATTGGGTTGAGTGACTGTGATCATGTTGAGGAATAGGAACGTAGGATGCATGGTTGGAAGCAGGTCCAATGTGTATCTCAAAAATGCTAACAAAACATCTGCTTTACTCTGGGAAGGATTCGCTCTGTCAAAGCAACTGCCAAATCTCATACAACGTCCAGGTTGGAAGGAAGGTAGATCCAGTAGATTATAGAAAGAGGGCGAGTTATCGAAGTCTCCCATGAGTCCAGAAATGTTGATACGTCCAGATAACGGCCCTCGCAAGCATAAGTGTCAGACCTGGAAGCTCCTTGCTCAGTTCCCACAGTCCCGCCAATGTATGTATCAAATCTTTTGGAGCTGGCGATGAATGCATCATATCAAATCAAAGTCATTTTCATGAATTTTTGGATATAACGTACATGTACGCAACAATCGTAGCATACCCGCGCCGTCTCCATGCTTCCCATATATGCACACCCAAAGCGCCTAGATCAGATGCTTGGACCTGAAGTACGCCCTCAGGTACACAATCTGCCACGCACCAAGCGCCATGAGCATTCCCATTGTGCAGATCGCAAACCACTTGACGCGCTCGTTCGTACTCTCGTTGGTGTCTCTCAGTTTGATTTCTCTTCCTCTCAGGTAGTCCAATTCTGCGACAATTTCCGATGCGACCTCGCTGACTCTCTTCAGCTCTGCTTCCACGGGCTTCAGCTTTTCGCCGGCTTGAATTGCGTTCCAGTCCTTTGCGTCGGCGCCAATGTCAATGTCCAGCTCGACGTTGCGGTAAGGGTCGGTGATTGCGTGGGTTGCGGTCAGGATGTTCTCAAAGCAGACATCGAACGCAGTATCGGCGTGGGCGTGGAAGGCGTGTCGCGACTCGCCAACAACGTCGCGAGGGCGGCCGTAGTCGTTACCCACAGCGTCCTTGATCTGAGAAGTAACTCTTGTCAGCATGGTTTCACAGCCTTCGTCCAAGACGCCCTGTTCTCAACTATCCACGTAGCTCTCTGCTCCTTTCCATCCCTACTCTTGTCTCGTGCTTCTTCCACTTTCTAGTTCGCAATGTTTCTCACTTACGTGCATGTTCAGCGTCTGGCCATCGCCTCTGTTTCCGCTGACCGTCGCGGTCACAACAACCAACTGGTCCTTCGCAACGAAATTGCGAACGCAGCGCTCTTTGCTGGCCGATTCGTGGCCTGGGTGAGCTTGAATGTCGAATTTCAGCGCTGCGACCAGGGGCAGGATGAAGGCGAAGAGGAGCTCGAGGACGAAGAGCATATTGACGTGTCTCGCCCGGTGGCGGCGATGTGATCTTAAGAGACGGTGGTGCTGGTTTCTTTCAATAGTGCAATTGAACAGTGTACAATGGTGTTTAGGACACGCTGCTGCTGCTGAAGGGGGTTCGGAAAGCTTCCGCGGAGGGAGAGCTTCAAAGCTGACGTGGTTTCTATCTCTATACCGTCCACATGCATGTATGCATTCATCCAGCAACAACAAATGTTGATCCGTTGGCGATATAAGAGACTTCCGTGAGACTTTGTGGTACTCACAGAGTAACTCTCTCTACTGGGATCTCGTACCAAGTGGAATCGCTCTGTGCGCCCGGAGACGCGAGCCTTTCCAAAGGATTCAAGAGTACATCAAATCACACAATCCGCCATATCATGGAAATTCTCAGTCACGAGAATAGCTTGTCCCTTATAAGCAGTAACATGGACAAAACCTGGCTCGATAGGCGATTCTAGTCTCGATGAGAGCAGAAAATAACATAAGCCTTCCATGTTTTATTCCTATACGCCATGGTGATACCAGGTTTTGGCGATATTGAGGTCAAAGCTTCGCAGATCGCGCAATCGAGGAGAGACCGGCGCGAGAGTATTAGCGAGAAGTGTGGTTTTGCGATCGAGCCGGCCGCCGGTATCACAAGAACGTTTTGGATCTTATTTGGTTGAACTCAAATCATTGGCAGGCGATGTGCGTCAAATAAGGCATTACATTATGTTCTGATACGAAAGGTATGTATTCGATGATCAGATCAGATCAAATTATCCATCAACCACCTCTTAGGCGCCGACCTTCTTGTTGAAAAAGTCGTTGATCGCCTTGTAGGTCTCCGGGTGGGAGTATTCGAGGTTGAGACCGTGTCCGGCACCCGCAACGACGTGAGTCATGATTTCGGTGTTCATGAAGGTCTTCTGAGACTCAGCGGGAATGCTGCTGTTGGCGGGTGGGCCGTTATAGCAGCTTCCACCGCAGAAGGGCACGTCGCGCTCGCCAGTGATGACGAAGACTGGGCCAGCGTAAGTGTTAGGCGTGGCTGATGCACCCAGGGTGAGGAGCTCGCCGATGCTCACGGGCTGGCCGTTGTTGGCGGCGAAGGTGAGGATCTCAGGGTCGAAGCTGTTAGGAGAGAGGAAGTTGGTCTGGACGCCGGAAGGGTTGCCAGCGGCCAGGTAGCCGTGGTCGTAGAGCGGAGCGAGTGCCTCGTTCTCCTTGACGTCGATGAAGTTGCCTCCGTACTGAAAGAAAGGCAGGAAAGTGGCATTCTGGCTGAAGCCAGTGAGAGCGATGCCATCGCTAATGTTAGGGTACATTGCGGTCAACGCATAGGTCTGGATGCTGCCATAGCTGTGTCCGGCGTGCACAATCTGCTCAAACTCAGGAACGCCATCGATAGATCCGCAGCGGATGGCCTCGGTGATCGCGCGCAGGGCATCGATTTCGAGAGCGGCTTGGATTTCCTGGATGGGGTCTCCGTGAGACGACATGCCAATGCCAAGACGGTCGAAAGAAAGAGTGGCATAGCCGTACTTGTCAGCTGCGACAGCACTGTAGGAGTAGTTGCCGGAGTTGAAAGGGAGGTTCCAGTAGCTACGGTCGAAGCCGATGCCATGGGTGAGGATCTGTACGGTCTTGGGAGACTTCTGGGTGGAGTTCTCGCCGGGAACGCAGTACGTGGCAGCAAGGTTGTAGTGGCCGCTGACGGTTGTATGGTTTTGGAGCAGCTGCTCGGTGTAGTTTGCGCCTTGCTGGCCGTTGTTAAGGATGAAGTTTGTGACCTCGATGTTGTTCTGAGGTGCCTCGATGTTGAAGCGACCGTTCCTAGCCGAAAGATCGACAGGTACAGTGAGGTTGGTGCATGTTAAGGCTGAGGAAGTGCCGGCAAGGGCAGCGAATGCTGCGGTCTGGAATGATGCTCTCATGATTGCGCTGAATTGAGATCAAGCGGATTGCAATACTGGAATAAGAAAGATGGAAGATACAACCTACATGACAAGGGGACGGTTGGAGACCATGATATATATGTGTGTGCGAAATCAAATCAGCAAAAGACAAGTGACGTTACTTTCTTCATCCGTGACCTGCCGCTGCACTCGGGTTTGTCAGAGCATTGGCGATGTCAGCAGCGGAGTTGGAGGATGATTTGGAAGAATCCTTTCATGGATGCGGGGATGCGGTTGACGCTCCAATGGTGTGATGCCTAGTTTGTTGTGCCATTCCAAAAGAAGATGAAATCAATGAACTATGATGTTATTCAGCGGGAAAAGGACCATCGAAAACCATTGGAACTTCCATCGCCCGCCGATCACGGTCCAGCGCAGATTAAAAGGGCCAGTTAAGGTTCCTGGTCCTGCATCCGCATCATGGATGCTTGAAAGCTTATACGCCGAACGGATTTAATGATGGCTTTGGAAAATCAAATCATCCAGCTTTGAGACTCTTTCACCGAACGTTGGTGGTGCCGAACCCTGAGAGACGTCATGTGAAGACTGGATGTATGCACCTGGCCTCTGGGATTCTGGATGAGCCTTTTGGCGGGATCAACTTTTTGGTCGATGATGACTTGAGGTTGTCCTTTTGCATCTTTACTCTTCAGTGGCCCCATAATGGCCGAGTAAACAAATCTGGTTCGATATTCTCAAGTCTCCCAATCTGAAAGGCTGTTTGTCCCGAGGCGACTGACTCGATCCAAGTGCGCATGAATCGCCATGGAGCATTTTGCTCGCGTGAGAGCAGACTTCATGGTACTTCGGAACTTCTGTTTCTGCAATGTTAATGAATTGAGGGTGATCAGCTGCCAATCATGGCCAACGCTGTGCATACCATAGGTACCTCTGCAAAGCCGCATGACAATTGTGCAGCTTTCGAAAAGACTTCACCGTCGCCCTGACGATACTTGTGCTTAATGAAGGTGTTGACATTGACCTCCAACTCGTCCTTTGAAAGTGAGATGTCGAGACTGAGTCAGTCAGGTGCGAAAGGCATTAGGAGTGCGGGCGTTTCCGCCTTGCGAACCTCTCCTGTGATCGTGCTAGCCAGCGGTGAGGTTGTTGGGGGTGGTCAAATCTTTGTCATTGATAATGAGGTAGATCAAGATAAAAGTTTAGAGTGCGATGGGAAGCGAAGAGTTTCTTGTGAGCCACCCGCGCCAAGATCAGCTTCATTCTTCATCCTTTGCGGAGTCCGCGATACCAATTGGGTCTCATCAACCACCAACAACACCACCAGGCCATCATATGCCGGCATGAGCAGTGCTTCGGATTCCAATACGTCTCCAGTAGAAGTGAGAGGCCAGGCCGTCACATCTCTGACCCAATGCGCGCACTGGCACTCGCCACTCGACATAATCGCGATCAAACACGCCTGTTGCAATCAATTCTACGCTTGCATAAGTTGCCACGATGAGCTTGAGGAACACGAATCAACTACATGGCCTGCTTCGAAGCGGGACAAACGCGCTGTACTGTGCGGCCAGTGCAAATACGTTCTGAGAGTAGATGAATACCTGCAAAGTGGCAGCCAGTGCACGCAGTGTGGAGCCAAGTTCAACCCTGGATGCAGAAACCATTGGGCATTGTATTTCGAAATTGATGGCTTTAACGAGGAATCCTTGACATGCGATTGATTGCATTGGCAAGGTCGTACTCACTGCGACGCCGCTGTGCCTCAGGGATCCGGGATGCCTCCGAGGCTGTCTGGATTGCCACATACTGCGTGTCCACAACGGCCGAGGCAGAAGGCATGCATTCTCTGCGTGTACACGGTTGAGACATTTAGAGCCCATGGAGATCTCTGCCGACCCTTCGACAGGTTCTTTGAAGCAGGCCGTTTCATGGTTTGCAGAGAAGAGCGCTCCAATGAGCGCACCTCCGCTGGAATTTGAGCATGTAATATCAATTTCTCGAGATCGACAGAAAGATACAACCACCCAGGCCTTCATAGTGCTCAACATCTATTACATGGAGGAGACTGGACTAATTGCTATAATGCACCAAAGTTCAATCTGAACCCTTGGTTGCGATCACAAACTTCCGAGCAGAAGACGAACGGGCAGAGATGTCAAACATGACCATGTTAGTTATTACTAGACGATGAAATCGCCCATTTTATATTGCTTTACTCGATCGTGAAGCACATGAGGATAGAGAGTCTGATCTTCAATAATACGAGATGATTCATAAATTCTTCCGGTGGAAAGGCTGAGAAGTTCAGAAGGATTCGAAGCGCAATGATCATACCTACCTCTCATTTCAAGGTCGATTATGTTTTTGAAAATCGACATATATTGAGAATTGTCGAAATAATCCCACTTTTTGATTTTGGTTGACGAGAGCAACGAGGTACATGAACATTTGCATGTAATTGCTGCACGCCTCGATCGTGATGTCACGATTTATTGCCATCCATGACGATCTTGAGACGGATTGAATTGTAACACATGTGCACAATACATCTGATGACAATGCAACTACGGGTGTCAGGAGTTAGTCGACCTACAACTAAAAGCACTTTCGTCATTCGCAGAACCAATCTAAGATACTCATCTTCATTCCCAGCATCTAAAACAAGCGAAATGGCAAAGCCAGACCTCACAGTCCATCATCCGGCACTTGGATCCATTAACGGTCGATCAAATGGCGACTTCAAGCAATTCCTAAATATACCATACGGCAAGATACCACAGCGTTTCGGCAGGGCGACTCTTGTTGAAAAACTGCCCCAAGCGGACGAACAGCAGCCCTACGATGCCACAAAAACACCACCAGCCAGCATCCAACCCTGGGGCTCAGGCAAGATGGACTGCGAAGGCAACCAATTCCCGTTGGATCTCATGGATGGCTACGAAGAAGACCAAGCTGAAGACTGTCTAAGATTGAACATCACCATGCCCAAATCGACCAAACCAAACGACTCACTACCAGTTCTTATCTTCGTCCACGGAGGCGCCTTCTTTATCGGATCCAGTTCAAGGCCCTACTACGACCCCGTCACACTGTGCGAAGATGCAATAAAAGCAGAGTGTCCTCACATCTTCGTCTCAATCAACTATCGACTCGGAGGGCTAGGCTTCTTCCACTCTCCGGAGGCAAGCCATCTAATGCCCCCAAACAATGGCCTGCATGATCAAAGAGTCGCCTTCGACTGGATCGAGCGCTTCATTGGCGGTTTTGGTGGCGATGCAGACAATATCACAGCCATGGGCCAGTCTGCTGGGGGTATGAGCGTGACGACGCATAATCTGAGCGGGAAAAGGAACGTTTGGAAACGAAGCATTCAATTCAGCGGATCGCTTGTCACCATGCCTGTCAAGAGTCCAAAAGAACATCAGAAGAATTTCTTGAATCAGGCAAAGAAACTCGGACTTGATACCGATAATTCAAGTGAGCATATTGCGAAAGACATGATCGAGCTCCCAGTCGATCGGATTCGCGATTGCGGATACGTTGGCCTGCCCTGCACTTCGACCGAGTTACTCCCCTACTCAAACGCAAGCATGGCACACATGAGTCGGAAAAGGTAAACATTCCCTTCCCACAACATCCACATTCAAACCATTCTAACAAACCCCCCAACCCAGCCCGCAACCCGCCACCACTCCCCCCTCCCAAATTGTGTCCTCCACAACCTACGACGGCGGCATCTCCCACAACCTCCTCCTCCCCTCCCCCACCCGCACCAACCACGCATCAACTTTCCACAAAATCGCCACCTCCACCCTCTCGCCCACCCACGCCCAAGCCCTCCTAGACCTCTACTCTCTCCACCCCACCGACAATGACGCCACTGCGCTGCGCAAAATCTGCCAGTTCGAAAGCGACATCGGCTTCTTCGCCGCTTCGCTGGCGCAAGCGCGCGGTTTCGCGGGGAAATCGTATCTTATCCTCTTCGATCTGCCGAATCCGTTCGATGGCCTTTTGCCGGCTGGGGAGTGCGCGACACATACGTGGGATGTTGTTGCGCTGCTGGGGGCGGTGAGGGGAGGGTTGGGGAGGGGGATAGGAGCGTGATTGGGGATTTGAGACAGAGGGTGTTGAGGTTTGTCGCGAAGGGGGAGGAGCCTTGGGATCAGTGGACGGAGGGGGAGGGGAGGGTTTGTGTTGTGGGCACGGAGGGGGTGAGGGTGGTTGGGTGGGAGGAGTATATGGGACCGAAGACTAGGAGGGGGAAGTTGCTTGCTTTGGCGGAGAGGGTGGGTGGGGTGGATGGAGCGGATTTGTTGTGGGATGGGGTTTGTAGGAGGTTTTTGATGGGTGGTGAGTGAGGTTTGTAACTTGTTGTTTTTGTTTTTGCATTGAAGTTTTTGGAAAAAGCTGGAGAAAATGGGTATAAAACAACCAGAAAAGGAAGACCAATGATCCAGCCCGAAATCCCAAGAAAAACGCCGCTCGTAATCCGTAACCGTCTTGTCTCTAATCTTCCCAAGGGAAGTCTGCGTCTTCAACTCTGGTGCATGTCAGATACCCTAGACCCGCTGGACCAAACATAGTCAGATCCAATTCGAGAAAGTTCCTCATCAGAGGCTTCACAGCGTCGCGAGCCAGGTTCTTCACTTCTTCCACTCGTCTTTCGAATCGGCGCAAATTGTCCCGCGTGTAGAGCTCTGGTGAGAGCTTGAGGAACCGCTTCAGCTCGTCATGCCCGAGATACGAAGAAGAGGTCGAAGAGCCGAGCAGACGGTATATCTTGCCTGTGTTGAAAGGACCGCTTGGTGTAGGGTTATTTGCAGGTGGTGGTGCCCGTTGAGATGCTATGTGGTTCGTGCTTCTGCTTGCGTTGTTGCGCGAACCGTGGCGGCTGTCATTTGCACTCGGTCGTGCCGGCTCTTTCAAGATGCCGCTTGGGCCAGGTGTTGTGTTTTCGGCAATCCATTGACGGAAAAGGCTCATTGCAAGCCAACTCAGATAGTCATTTGCTGGAGTGACCCGTTCACCTCGGCTCGTAGTGAGCGTAAGGCGCCATAGTTTCATCTCAACGCGGGTCTTCGTGTCCTCCAACTCGTCATGTTTGTCTTCTATCAAGTCCATAATCCCGCCATCGATCTGGTTCAGTTGAGGCCGGGCTAGAGGCCACTGTCCAACGACGTGAATGAGAGCCTCGGAGAAAATAGTGTGCGATCTGGCGAGATAGCCAAGTTTAAGGTACGAGGGCGGATACTTTGCGATCTGTTTGAAAAGACGGGCTCCAAAGCGAAGAAGGTGGTGGTCCACGCGTGTGCCAACAATTTCCAAGGCATCATACATGTCGGCCAAATGCAGAAGAGCCTTGCACTCAGTATAGGCCGTGGCAATATTCACAGTGTCCAAAACAGGCGGATATTGATACATGGTGCGAAACAAGTTGTCGTAGTCTTTCAGCACTTCGTCTCCAGGTTCGACAGGTGCGCTCTGCTGCGCTCGTTCGTTCAAGTTCAGAGCCGAGAAGTTGCCCATGCTGCGAAAGAAGCCGTCATTCGAAGTTGGAGGCTTGTTGCGCACAGCCGGCGGTGCCTCTCGGCCACCGAAGATCGAAGGCATCGACGTGTCTTGCACAAGCATGGGCACATCTTCGTCACCAGCGTCGTGCCAGTCGAGAGTGTACTTCCAACGCTTCTTGGGCTGATCGAAAGACGGTCGTCGTTCGGTGCTGCTTGTCCGCGTACTGCTGCTGCCGGCAACGCTACTCTCTCCAATCGGTCCCAATCCATTTGCGCTTCGCACATCGTCCAGAGCACCCGTCCTGCTCCATTCGGCTCTTGTCCCAGCCTCGAAGAAACCAGAGCACTGGCTTAAGATCAACCGGTGCAGGAGGTATCTGTGTTCCCGCCTTCCGCTCGCATTGCTCAACACGATTTCAACATCGCCGGTGTGTGAGAAGACCGGAAACTCGTTCTGCGGCACGTAGCCGTTCGTTCCCCCATGGTGAGTTCGTGCGTGCCGGTGTCGTCTCGTCGCTGATCTGCCCGAGGCTACTGAGGATGCGCGCGGTGCTGGTGCCGTCGCCGGAGCGCCTGGAGGTGGCGCTGGGATGTCGGCGTAGACAGGCGCCGGATGGCGGGAGACCATGTGTGCAGTTTGGTGAGCGCGCCGCAAGGGATGCGGACTATGCGCTGGTGTTGCTGGGCTGGTGGTGGCGTTGAGACTATCGTTGTTGTTGTTGACTTCCTAGCGACAAGCGCATCTCTCTTCTCTGGCGGGTCATACCCTCGCGCGCAAAGTCGCGGCGGCGCGGTGGTGCTTGGGATGTGTCGACATGGAATTCCCGGTAGGTGAGAGGATGAAGTAAGGACTGAGGTATGGAGGAGGCAAGGTGGGTGTGGTGCCCGCGGTCCCTTGGAGATGGGTGGGTGGTCTTGTGCGAGGCGCCGCGGTGCGTTAAGCGAAGTCCAAGGATGCCCCCTCCGCTGCTCGTTGGCTGTAGCGGGGTGGCGTTTCTGTGAGCGAGTCTGGGATTGCCGTCTCTTGCTGCTGGTTGGCTGCTGCGAATGAAGCCATCGAAGCCAAATTTGGATATGATATATGACGGTCTTGTGTAACCTGACCTTATGTAAGACATGTGTGGAAGATGATAGACTGTTTGCTCAATAGTAGATAAACCATTCATTTTTTCAGTATCGTTTTATTTGAGGACACTGCCGTGCACTATATTAGTCGGCATCGCGAAAGGCATACTTGGAAAGGAACGGAAGACAATGAAAAACGACAGGAGAAAACAAGACAAGATATCAACAGGCGAAAGCCGCCATATACATTTCATACATTTCAATCGTTAAATCTAGCACCGGCCGAAAGAAGAACCCAGCCTTCTTCCGATGCACAATTCGTTTGCGTTTGCCAACCCCGTGAGCAGGGAAAAGCCTTCCCGCGGCCTGTAGTATGAGATCGTCCAAGGCCATTTTCCATCCATGAGTTTAATGTCAAGCCATCCCAAAAAAATGTATCTTCGAGTTCAATCATTCAGAAGCGTTTGCTTCTCTGATGAACCCGTTCAAGAAGAGAAGTTCTAGCGCGTTTCGTTTTATCGTTTGTTCATGCCGTGTGAGACCCATTTGCTCTACACGATCGTGCAAGTCCTGTCGCACTTCTGAGGGCAAGCCTCTTCCTTTCCGCAAGCGCCGACGATGGAGCAGAAGATCTCGCCCGCGGGGCAGTCGCCGTGTGTCTGCAGCAGCTTGATGTCGCCGTCGACGAAGATGCTCTCGCACTCTTGGAATCTATTGGTTGCTTCGTTAGTTTCTCTTTCATCAATCGATCAATGGATAAGGTAGCAAGATCAACTCACCTGTTGCAGTTCAGAGGGTCTGCGAAAGTACCCGGCCTCTCGCAGACGAAAGGCTTGCACGCCTTGCCCGACTTCCTACCCGTCGACGTCGGCCTGTTGGCACCCCTGATTTGCTCCTCAGGCTCCCGACAAGGCTCCGCACACGCCCAAGGGTGCACGCAGGCGATCTGGCTAGGGCAGTATATTTGGTCGGCGGGACACTCGAACTGGTAACGGACGAGCTCGGAGCTGCCGGGGACGCCGCGGGCACAGCGGTGGAATTGCTGGCATGATTTGGGCGAGCGGAAGAAACCCTCCTTTGTGCACGCGTCGGAGAAGGATGAGTCCCACGTCTCCTGGGGGTTGTCTGTGGCGGCGAGAGGGCGTTGAGAGGCACGAGGGTAGGCGATGGCAGCGGTGGCGGCCGCGAGGACGGTGCCGAGGATGAAAGTGGCGTGCATTGCGTTGGTGATGCGGAGGGTTGAGAGGAAGTCGGAGAGGGCACGTTTGGCGCGGTTGAGATGCTCTTTCAAAGAGTGATTGTTGTAGGCTTCAAAGTAGGAACTCTTGGAGTAGATGTCGAAGTTGAAAGACGCCATTTGCCGGCCAGCCCTGGGTGCACCGCAACGCTTATAAGGAGTAGCAGGTAGGGAGAGGAACGGGCACTATCACTGCTTTGCGTGTTCCCTGCCTCGCCCGTTTTACCTTCAGCACACATGGATAACTGTGGGCATATACCAGCCGTCTCCCACCCACCCACCACGGGCCGCCACTCACCGCTTGCGCGACGCGGTGGAGCTCGAGAGTGGTCTTGCATGCTCCCCGTTGTCGTGAAGCCCAGCCATTTGGTGGATGGAGGGGAGAGGGAGGGACTGCTAGACGTTCACGCGTCTGAGACATACATGGCGAAGGAGATCCGGCGCCGTGCTAGGCCGGATGGGGCAGCTATAACGACGTGGTATTATAGGCGGTCTGGGGTCGAGGCAGCGTTGAAGTTGAGGAAGCCACAGCAACTTCGGACCTGATAGGCGACAGATGCTCAATTGGTCGCGTGCGACACCATGCGGAGCGGATCGCGGACGGTCGACGGCTTCACGATTGGGCGAAATGTGCAGTCAAAATGCTCTTTCTCCATGTCCATGCTGCCCTGAGATCCCTTCTCCGTTGCGGAGGGAAAGCGTGGAAACAGGATGTGTTTCGGACTCAACGCTCGACCACCGCAACCACACCTTTAATACATGGGAATGTGCGTGGACACCCAGCGGCGCAGTGTCTGATCACCTTGGTCAAACCACACATATTACCTGGACGACGCGCAAACCGCTGGGAGGTAGAGGGAGGTAAGGGTATCACATATTCGCGTTTCATACAGCCCTTTTTCTTTAATTCTAGTACGTTCGTGACATCTAATCCTCCTCCGCGCCACCGCCGGTGCCCATGCCGCCCTGCTTCGCGGCCTTGGCGCCGACGATGTCATCGACTCTGAGGAGCAAGCATGCGCTCTCAACGGCCGTCTTGATGCTCTGCAACTTCACGGCCTGAGGCTCCCACACGCCGAACTCCTTCATGTCAACCACCTTACCGGCCTCACCGTCGATACCCCAGGTGCCGCCGCCTTGGGCGCCGGTCTTGTTGGCGTCCTCGGCGTGCTTTGCGCGGAGCTGAGTGAGAACGCGGATGGGCGAGGAACCGGCGTTCTGGATGAGAGTACGGGGGATGACCTCCATCGCCTCGGCGACGGCGCGGTAGGGCCACTGTGCAACACCCTCGACCGCCTTGGCCTTCTGCGACAGACGGACGGAGACGGCCATCTCTGAGGCGCCACCACCGGGGCTGAGGAAGGGGTGGAAGATGACGTTTCTGGCCACAGCCATGGCATCCGCCAGGTTGCGGTCGATCTCGTTGAGGATGTCTTTTGAGGGACCGCGGAGGAGGATCGTGCAGGCCTTGGGGTCCTTGCACTGGGTGAGGAAAGTGAAGTACTCGTCGCCAATCTTAGAGATCTCGAAGAGACCGCAGTGGGTGCCGACATCGCGCTCGGTCAGGTCGTAGACAGAGTTCACGATAGTAGCGCCAGTGGCACGGGCAATGCGGTTGTTGTCCGTCTTTCTTACGCGGCGGAGGGCGGTGATGTTGTGCTTGACAAGGAAGTGCTGGGCAAGGTCGGAAACACCCTTCTCGGTGATGACAAGATCAGGCTTGACGGCGATGATGGCATCGCACATGGCCTTGACCTGCTCCTCCTCAATCTGCAGCACGCGGTTCCAGTCCTCCTCCTTGGTGATCTCAATGTTCGTTTGCGACTCGCCCTTCTTGTACTCCAATGTGCAGTCGAGCAGCACAATGCGGGGGTTCTCTATCCGTCTGCGCATCTTGGGGTGTGTGATGTCCTTGTTCAGCATAACACCGTCCAGCACGCACGAGTCCTCGATCTCGCCGCCGGGAACCTTCTCCACACGTGCGTAGCGCTTGATGTCCACCTCCTGCTTGCCACCACCGGCGTGGTGGCTCACCGTGCGCACAGCCTTGAGAGCCAGGTCGCACATCAGGTCCATCCACCTCGAAGTGAATTTGGTGCCGATGGAAGAGCCAATCAGCTGCCTCATCTGGTCGGTGTTGTCGATGTCCACGGGGATTGAAACCTCCTCAATGACGGCGAGCGCGTCGCTGAGGGCTCTCTTGTAGGCTTGGATGATAACGACGGGGTGGATGTGACGGTCGAGTTGTGGTAACGAAAGCGCGAGCATCTCTCCCGCCAGAATGATGACCGTGGTGGTGCCGTCTCCGACCTCCTCGTCCTGCGTCCTTGCCAGCTCAATCATGCTCTTCGCCGCCGGGTGCGCAACCTCGATTTCTCTCAGGATGGCGTGGCCGTCGTTTGTGAGGACGATGCCGCCCATGGGGTCCAGAAGCATCTTCAGCATGGCCTTGGGGCCCAAGCATGATCGGATGATGTCTGCTACGGTCTTTGCGGCGGTGATGTTGGACATTTGGGCTTGGCGGCCGGTTTGGCGCTCACCGTTGCCGGTGTCTGGTTAGGTAGTCAGCATATTGTTGTATTGCCTGATTCAAGGTGTAGGTCAAACACTTACTGACGAACATGACTGGGGCCTGCATCTTGAATACTTAGAAAGCGCTTTTGCGCTTGTAACTTGACAAAGGATTGACACAGGCGTGAGTGTATAGTTGGTCTGTCGCAACGCCAGGTCCAGAAGGCTCTTGAATATCAACTCCAATGAGGGGTGCTCTGTCCCAAAAAGTTGGAGGTGTAGCCTGACTGTGGTTAGCAGATGTCGTGGGAATTATTCGCCCGCTGTCTTGTCCGGCCCGGGGGTGTCCCACGTCAGGCTCCCTCGGCACAAGCCGTCGCTCAGGCGCCTAGAATATCAGGCGACTCGTGAGTGTTTAACTCGACTTCACTTCCTTATTTTTGTTTGGACCTCGAACTGATGTTGTTTGGCAAACGATCGAGATCATGAGCATCTTGTTACAACGCGCCGCACTCATGTGCCATGTTATTTCTCACTGAGACTTCATTTTCGTGGTATCTCTTGAAACTCCCACTTTCTGAATCCTTTCTTACCGTCCAACACTTTCGAAACATCGTACTAGGATGACTACGAAGTAGCCCATATGTGATATACGTGGGTCTCAAAGACTATGCCGTGTGCCCTCGTCAGCAATGAATTGCCTTCGGTACTTGAAAATCGTCTTGATAACACAAAAGCGGAGTCCTGATATACGACCCAAAGCAACCTTGCAACAAATACGATGAAACCACCCTCCATCACCTACAACCCAAACTTGTATGGTCAATAAGAAGACCTGAACGCCAACAATTCACATCCCAAAAAAGCGCTAAACCCCCAAACAAAAGGAATTCAACTGTCCCCCAAAAGCCTATACCCCTCCACCTTCCTCCACCTCACAGCCCCAACCGCCGGTCTCCCGATTTTCCAGCACAAATACCGCCTGTACGCCTCGAAGAGCGTGAAACCCGCCATTACGGCGAGGAAGCCTGCGAGTACGATCTTGGAGGGGGAGAGGTGTGTTTCTGCGGAGGTGGTTTGTTGAACTTGATCTTTGTCTTCGTCGTGTTCAGGGATTTCGCGTGGGGCGGCGCGGTCGAGGATGGGAGTGATGCCGTGTTCTAGGGTTGAGTTGGTGGATGAGAGGGCGAGGATGCGGATGTACCTTTCCTTTGGGAGGAGGGGTTGGGGGAGGGTGAACTCGGTTTCGAAAGAAGATTTTCGCTTGCGTTGCAGTTCTCGCCAGCTGGTGGAGTGGGCTTCTTCATCGTTCGCCTCGTCGCTTGCTTGCAGTAGCCATGTTTTCACTTCGGTTGCTCCGTTCCAGCTAACGTATACATTCTCTCTCGTTTCGTCCATGGCGATTCGCGGCTGGTAATTGGGCCTTCCGATCCATGGGAATTTGTAAGCGCGGTAACTCTGGATGTCGCCGCGCTCCCAGGACGTCACGGATCCGAAGTGCGCGTCGCAGAGGGCTGTGCCGTTGGCGTCGAATTCGGTGAAGACGGCGTTTAGACCGTAGCCGACGAAGACTCGGGCGTCGGAATGATTGAATGATGGGGGCAGGAGTTGCAGTGATCCTTGGGAGGAGGAGCGGACGTGAGATGGGTTGGAGAAGATCTGGATCACTCTTGCCGTGTGGGTCGGGTTGGAGCTGTTGATTTGACTAATCTTCAGGCGGTTAATTTCGACGTCTTGAAGTTCGTTGTGCTCGTAGCTGGGATACGGTAGGTCTGGCTTTGCCAGTTTCGCAGTACTACTGATTCGGGCATTGGACTTGTCGGCCAGGTGTCGCAAGTGGGAGATATCTCGACTGCTTCCACGACTGCCAAACTTGCGATATCCGGGAGTCGGGAAGGTGATCTCCAGTAGTAGACCGCGGGACAGATCTTCGCCATACATGTAGTTCTGATCTTCTGCGGCGTTGTCGAACAGAGACAGCAACCTTGTAGTGTATCCCGGTTGATCTCTCGGCGGTTCATACAGCTCAGGAAAAGCTTCAGGCGGCACGAATTGCGCATCATGCTGCCAGGCGAAGTTGATGGCAGACCCATTGCTGAGATCCATGAACATATTGCTCTTTCCGCCCAGAACCCAGATCACATCGCCCGTTCTGCCGTCTATGTAGGTGACGCTGTGGGTGTACCGGGCGGAGATCAAGTAGTTTCCAAGCTCGTCCTTCCGGATGCTGTTCAAGTGGAACCAATCGAACGGGTCCTCGTGGTTGCCTGCACGCGCGATCATATGGTACGTGTCGTTGATGTCGATGTGATCAGATGCACGCCATTGGAAAATGACGCTCCTGGTGTCCACGGATATCTCCTGGAGCAAGCAGTCCCATATCCAGTTTGGATCCGCATCATTGGGATCATCCGTTGTGTTGAAGACCCGGCGGTCAGAGATGTCGTACTGGTACTTCTGGTACACGGTCATGAGCGCTGTGCCATCTGGTGTCAGAAGGAATTCGTGAAGGTCGGCATTCATGCCGTTCGCTGCATCCACATTATGGATTAATTCGTAGGAAGAGTCGAGCTAAGTCAGCTGTCAGTACACCTGCGCTAGCTGCCGCTTGTAGGACATGGCAGCCCAATATCATGATTCGACACCGTGCAGCACTCACCATCATATAGCTCCCAGACCCATGTCCTCGTACGCGATCATCGCCCGTCCAGAAAGTCAAATATTCTTGTCCTTGGTAATGCTGTACCATGAAATCGTACGCCTGCCCACCCCATTCGTTCGCAAAGTGTTTAGTCCAAACCAAGTCGCCTTTCCAATCCAGAATCATGGGACCTGGACGTTCTATACCCCATCCTCGTGGTGTGAGAAAATAGTATGTACCGTCGTTGCATTGCTGGTCCCACTGTAGCCAGTTGATTCGGGGCGCGAAAATGTCGTCTTCGGTCTTGAAAGACCAGGTGGGGTAGTAGCCGAAGGTCCCATTGTCGATGGATCGGTTGTATGCAGGGATTGAGGAGGGTTCGTCAAGGCGGGCGGCGTCAGCGTGTAAAATGAGGGTGAAAAGCCATAGGGTAGAGAACTCGATGAACATTAGGTGGTTGCCGCGCACACCGGAAGGCGGGAGGCGGAGAGCGTCTCGTGTATGAAATGATGAACATAGGCGGTCGGCAGGTATTATTGCATATAGTGCGACAGCGAATACAAGCGCTGAGCGGGCACTCGTCAGGGAGTCCTCTCGCTCGATCAGTCGACAATCACTGACTGGAAGAGCGCCGGCTTGCTCGAAGAGGAGTCAGTCCCAGTGTAGGGATAGAGGCAGTCCACAGGCTTCCACTGATAGAGTCCGAATGACTTTCGAATCTAAGGCGGTGTCTTGAGACCAAGTAACGATCGTAAGGCTCACCCAAGGCCAGATTCAGAGTGTTGGTGTGCGATAAATCAAAGCCACTGAGTGGACTGTTGTGGGCGAATATTCGAAGGAAGATTGGAAATCGAGATTAGCAAGACAGAAAGTTCAAACGGAGAGAGCATTTCATCATTCGCAAGACGCGACTTCTCGTTATATTGATAGATAATTTGTATGACGAGCGGTATTATCAGGTCGGCAATACGGCAAGTGCGTACGCCAGCAGCATGGCTGGACATGGGAAGCTCCAATGAGGTGTAAGCTATGTCAGCGGTACTTAGGGGTGATGAAAGTTAACTCAATACCATGGCCGCGTGTACTCATATCGAATACAGTATGTGATGTTCGTGGGACGAGGTCAATCAAAGCTAGGAAGAGCAATATTCGTTGCTTGGAGTGGATTATTTGAACATCTGCCGAGCACGCAACCAGAGGTCTACATGTATGTCGATTGTCGAGATTCCTACCATTGACGCAAGCATGGCTACGTCGCATCTTTGATGTCTCCAGATGAGAATCTACCTTCGTCTTCATTGCCGGTTTTGCCCTCTGAAGCGGGCGCGAAAAATGCGGACGCGTCCATCAAGCCACCCATCGCTAAAGAGGCGCTGCCGATAGCGGCCACAAGGGCTTCGTCATCAGAGACATATGCCTCTCCGCGTTGAGGGATGATGGCAAGATATATGTCGCGACAAGATGGACAGACATCCATGTCGTGAGCATGCGAGCAGAGTAGAGATGATGAGATGAAGTCGGACACGCAGGTCTTCAGGCGCGAAGCGATCCACCTCGCCAAGGAGCGTGAAGGCATGTTTGATCCGTTGGCTGAGGGCTGGCTGATGGCTGGCTGATGGCTGGCTGATGATTTGACTCGGCCATGCCCACGCTATCCCCCATGATGCATTACAAAAATGAGAATGAAAGATCCATGAGCTCATCTCTTAACAAAGCAGGAGACTATTCGAGACGGATTACTTTGCGACAATCTCTTCGTTGCTTCCAAAGGCTTAGACAGACTGTCGAGGATCACATGCTTTTCATATGGCAGACTCGACTCACTTCCCACTTGTCGCGATTCATGCAGATGCTTGATATCGGCTACAGGTAGACGAGGCGGCTATCCGGTTCTGTTCGTTGCGAATATCCGAACATCTGACTCTGCTGAGACGGAAGCAGTCATTGCCTGAGAAGCACTTCTGCCTTCCAACAACACCCGGGAACACACGAGCAATCCCACGTGTATGGCCGCATCGACTTGGCCATCAGCCTTTCATTACATAAGAGCCTCGGTCAATTCGCACAGAAGATTGAAGGTTTCCATCGCAGGAGACAAGCACTTTTTTTCACGTGTCAGCCACAAGGCGGGCAGACCCGACGGCATCCCAGGGTTTGTGCAGCTCAACAAAGCGCGCTCTGTCACATGTCAGCGAGCTGTCAAACACCTCGCAACGTGCGTGCGGCCTCTGGCCCATAGACGCTCGTTGAGCAACTCAAATGGTGATAAGCGAGCGCATGCATCCTGGTCATCGGAATGTGTGTCAACTAGCTAAGGTATGGATGCATGTGCGACATCTGTCTCTTCTCACATTCCTCTTCCTCTTCTCCATCTTCCTCCTCGACATCTTCCTCCTCGACATCTTCTCCCCAGCAAGCAGAAAATACAGGTACGCCAGCAGGTACACTGCTATCCCTTCTCGTCCTATCAATAAGCGTTCTGAAACATACAAAATTACCGATTGCACAAGGAAAGAAGAATCAGGCTGCATCCGGCAGCGCCACAGCAGGAATGGCGGGCTATCTCTCACGCAATAGCCTTGCCTCAAGCAGCGAGGACAATCTCATATTCCGCCTGCCAGGCTTCAACAAGTCATATTGCTACAGCACGTCCGACTCAGATACAGACGAGTCAGTCCTCTCACTGCTATACACCACTCTTCCAAGCATTCTTCAACGCCGACTCCCAAAACTCCGGTCCATCCGCGCCTCTATCTACACGGGTCCAAAGACTCCAATTCGATCCCGAAGCCCGTCTAGCACGGCGAGCACCAGCTCAGAGAGCCCGCCACCATCCTACAGAAGCAGACCCTCTTCTTCTGCCTCCTCGTCAGATGAGGCAACAGATAGCGACGATGACCTCCCTGACATCTTCACCTCCGCGCCCTGCAGCCGTCCCTCAACGTCCGGCTCAGCAACCCCGGCACCTTTCTTCCAAGCATTCACAAGACTACAAGACCAAGACTCACATCCCAACGGCACCAACAAAAGCGGCCAACACGGCCTCGCCCTCCTCAATCTCTCGATGAAAGACCCCTCAACAGCCAACGACCCACTCAACCGCCGCCTCTACATCGACGGCATAAGTTACATCCTCCGCGGCCTTCCCTCCGACCTGAGCGAGGAAGAAACCATTGTGCTCCGCGAAGCGATCCCTCAATCCGTACATCCTCCTCCCCAGCCCCAACCCGCGAACCAACTCACGACAACCACCACAACTACCAACACTCCAACGCACCGCCAGCCCGAGCCCCAACCCCACCCCACCCAAACCCCCCAAACCCTCCTTCACCGCACCACCAGCGCCCTAACGTTCTACACCCTCCTCCTCCTAACCCTGCTCCTCCCGCACCTGCGCGCCCTCCTTACAACCCTCCACAGCCTCGACGCACGACACAAGCTCTCCTCGCGCTTCTTCGCGCAAGCGTCCCTCCTGCTACGCTTGTTTGCCGCGCAGGCTCTGGCGCTGGTCGCTATGGCGTGGGACGCGAATGATGGCGCCGTCAGGCATGCGTGTCGCGATTTTGGGGTGTGGGTGCTGAGGGATGTTTGTGGGGGGTTGGATGAGGGGGTGGGTAGGGCGGTGGGGGTGTTGAGGTTGGAGGGACGGGAAGGGAAGGAAGGGAGGGAGTAGAAGGTGAGGGTCGGATGGACTGATTGGGAGTGTTCGCGGATTTGTTTTCTTCGGATTTTAGGAACAATTGGATGGGAATGGCGCGGACGAAATATTTGCTTGCAAAGGCACCTTGCTGAGCGTTTCACGATGATCACGGCAGAAAGAGCGAGATTTTGCAATCAGCGTTTTGAAGAATTGGTTTCGAATGTTTGAATGCCCTTTGAGACCCCAATCAATGACTATGACGAATAACGATAGACGAAAGACGAAAGATGAATTGAAACATTTCTGCCCCTTCCAAGTAAAGATCAAAGTGCGAAACTCTTTCCAGTCTCAATTCATAAAGTATGCTGGCAAGTAAACGAGAAATGTCGGCCTAGGCAATATGCTTGTCCTGCCCTGCCCTGAACCCGTACCAAAAACGAAACCCGAAAAAGAACGAAATAAGGTACCTATACAAAACAACGCCCATCGCCCATCCACATCCAGGCTTCCAGCCCAGGCGGAGTAAACATATCCCAAACCCAACAAGAAACAATTCATCCCAATTCATCCCAAACCCCACCTCTCTTAAACGCGATTATGATAACTCCAACCCCCCTCCTTATAAACCCTCTCCCTAGCCTCCATATCCCTCTGCTTCTCCGCCGTGGTGACAGCATCGCCCGTCTCGACCCACATGGCACTGCTGCCTCTGTCTCTGAACCGCTTCAGGCGCTCCTGGTTCTTGGCGCCCTTGAAGACTTCTTCCATCTTCAGATCTGAGATGGGGCCGAAGACCGTTTCCGGGTCGACGAGTTGCTGCTGCGTGAGCAGGTCGCGCAGGGCGGGTGAGGCGACCCATGAGGGGGCGCGGAAGCCGCCCGTCGCTTCTTCGTCTTCGTCGTCTTCGTCTTCGCTGTCGGTCATGATTTCGGGGAGGGCGATGTTGTCGCCGTTGGGGTACATGGGTGACGATTTGGCGGATTTGGGCGCGGATTTGGGAGCCTTTGATGTCGGGGGGCGAGCTGGGGTCTTGAATTTGCTGGAGGCGCCGTTCTCGTTGCCTTGTTGTGTTTGGGATTGTTGGCCGTAGTATTGGGCTGCGGGCGGGTTGGCGTTCTCGGCGAAGGGAATGCGTGCATTACTAAGTTGCACAGTCTGGCTTGGGTGCGCGGGACGTTGTCCATGCTGCAGTTGGTGCTGAGAAGTGACTGTGCTCTTGAACATGCTGGTAGAGTGATGTGCAGCTGGGGGAGGAGCATGTGCGTATCCGTGAGAGAACTTGGGAAGTGTCTCCTTCAAGATTGTTAGTACATCGCATTTGACATCAGGTTGCTCTTGACATACCTTGCGCATCGTCGACGGCCGCTTGGGCGGCGCCATGACAGAGTGCCTCTGCTCGGCCTCCTGTTCATCCTCTGTTCTCCTCCTCTTCGCATCGTTCTGCTGATATGAGGCTGGGTTCCGCGTGATACCAGGCCTTTGCTGTTGGGACCCGATCTCGTCATCTTCCTGCTGGAGAACGCGTTTCGGCGGTTTCGCAGGATTAGGCGCGACGTTCCGAACGATAGGCTCTGGCACTGTTCTTGCTCCAAGTTGCCTAAGAGTTCCAGGGGCGTCACCACGAGGCAGGGGTTGCTTTTCGGCGCGCTCTCGCTGAATGGCCTCAGCCAATTCATGGGCTGCCTTTGCTTTGGCTGCTGCCGTCTGCTCCATGCGCTGTTGCTCCTGTCTCTGCTGCTCAAGCCTTTGTTGTTGCTGCTCAAAACGTTGCTGTTCTCGCCTCTTAGCTTCCGCAGCTTGCCTCTCTGCCTGTTTCTGCGCCGCAAGCTTGGATTCCTGAAGCTTGCGCTGCTCCTCTGCCTTCTTTTCTTGCTCGATGCGACGATCCTCTTCAGCCTTCGCGGCACGCTTGCGCTCAAGCTCGCGTTTCTGATCAGCTTTACGCTGCTTCTCACGCTCCTCTTGCTCCTTCTTGCGTGCAGCAGCTTCAAGCGCTCTCACACGCGAGTTGTTTTGAGGCATTGTGGAGCTGCGCGAATTACCCTGTGCTGAGTTGGTACGCAAGCCAGTCTTGGGTGGTGGTGGAGGTGCCGAGCTGTCCGATTTGACGCTCGAGACAGATTCCTGACTGGCAGGCTGGCCAAGTCGTTGTGACAGTTGGCTTGCAACTCGAACATTGACCGGAGCTGGTTTGGCTTTTGCTGCAGCAACATCGCGAGTCGGGCGGACAGGCCTGCTAGGAGCCCGCAATCTCCCAGACGGAGCAGCGTTCTTCGGCGGTGGGGGTGGCGGTAGATCTTCACGTTCCGGCTCGCTCTCAGCAGTCTTTGGTCTCTCGCCAGCCAGAGCAGCGGTGGCAGCAGCGGCAGCCGCGGTAGATGCAGCTTCTTGCTCCTTCTCCTGCTTCTCGGTTTCAGCTCTTTCAGCTTTCAGTCTGTCCTCCTGTGCTTTCAGAGCCTTCTGGCGTTCCTTCTCCCTTGCTTTCTCGAGATCCTCTTCAGCCTTCTGTTGCGCTTTCATTTCCTTATCCTTTCGCTTGTCACTTTCGGTGGAGCTGCGCGTCTTCCTACTCGGACTGCCGGAGACCACCGACAATGGCCTGGAAGACGACTGGGAGAATTGAGTCTCGGACCAAAGCGCACCAGGCATCTTCACGATGTTCTTCTTGGGGTCTTCCGTTTTCTTAGACTTCTTGCCCGCCGGCGAATCGTGAGATTCCAGTTTGGCAGCCGCGCTAGATCCCGCTGAAGATGCAAAAAGGCTTCTGGCCGATTTGAATGCAGTCCACAGCTTCTTCGAGGCACTGACGGGCTCGCCGTGCTTCTTGTTCAAAGGCGATCCAACTGGTGTAGTAGACTCTAATTCGGGTACTGGACTCGGCCTTTCGAACGACTGAGCCGTCTGCGGCCTGTTCGGTGATTGCATGATCTCCTTTGACGGAGACGGAATGACTGTCGTAGAAATTGCCTTCTTGTGCATGATTGGACGAGAGGAGCCCGCCTGAAGTGCTGCTATCTGCGGTGCCTGGGCCTGCTTCGGCTGGGCTGGTTTTGAAGGCGCAATCCAGTCATCGTCCTCGTCGTCAATCGATGTATTCGCCGGTAAATCCTTGGGTGGTGGTTCCGGGGCGTCATTCGTCTCGACTTCCTCGTCGGTGTCAAGCTGTGGAAGCTGAGGGTAGGATGCCTGCGGAATGCTTTTGGATGACCTGGAGTTCTTCGCTTTTCCGAGCATCGAGATGCGTTCATGCAGGAGTTGCGTAGAAGTTTTGCTGCGCAAAGAGGCATCTTCGGCTTTGTCTTGAGAGTTTTCTTCATCGTCATGTGGAACTCCAAAACTCTTTCCGACGGATTTCGCAAAGACACTGTTACGGTTCAAGGCTTCACCGACGCTGCGCTTTCCCGTCAAGGGTTCTCTTGCTGGGAGAGACGAAAACGCGAAGCTGCTCTTTCGCGCCAGGGGTCTTCCTGGGCTTGAGACTTCTGAAGGTTCGTGAGACATCTCAGCCGCCAGATCCTGTTCTGTAGGTTCGATTTCAATCTTCTCTTCTGGCGCTTCGGCTGGCAAATTTTCTTGCTCGTTCTGCGCCGCTTCTTCACTTTCCACCTCTCGGGCATCCACATTCATATCGTCATCCGGTACAGCTGCGTTGTCCTCTTCAGATTCAGGTTGCAAGTCAGCCCTGGAAGGATCTTGCGACTCGCCTTCCCTCGCAGACAAGAACGACTCGTCGCTAACGGGTTCGCTCTCATTGGCGCCATCCTTTGGCCGCGGGGAGCTTTGATTTTCCTGGACAGAGGCATTTTGCGATTCGAGAGATTGCGAAGGGACGGTATCCCCATCGGTCTGCGTATCGACTTCCATCTCGTCCTCGGTCATGCCGTGATAACCAGAATCGGTGTTTCCAGGTTTCCCAACGCGCTGCGGGCTCTTGCTTCGGCTCAATGGGCGTTGCTGTGATGTTGTTTCACCATCCTCGGCGATTTGAAATTGAGTGACCTTTCCGTAGAACGCAGTGCTCTTGGCCGGTGTAGGTCCTGCCTGTGCGTTTGGTGCGAAAATATCAGTAAGCGGCGGGCGTTGCTCCAGCGCATCCCGTTTCCTAGCGGTCCTGGGTGTTTTTCCTCGTAATTTGCCAGGTGTTTTGAAGACGTCCGCATAGTTCCTGTGGCAAGTTAGCAGACGGTAAATGCGGAGCGCAAATAGACGCGACATACACAGCTCCTGCGCTGAAGATCTCTGCCATGTGCTCGTTGAGCCATTCCATTTCATTCCGCACACTGTAACCAAACTCCTCAACCTCCTGCTCCACAAACTCTCCGGCCTGCTCTTTCTCCTTCTGTGTCCATTGCGAAGAGCCGATGCCGGCCGCCTTTGATCGTGCAACTGCCATTTTGTGGTGTTGTTATTGTGTGCAACGGTGTTGACGCCTGGGTGAGGCGCGTAAGTAAAAGCGGCGTTTCCAAGAAGAGCTGACGCGGCGCGCTGATGATTAAAACAATTACTCCAAGTAGTACATGATCCAAGATGCTTTTCGAGCGCGCAAATGGCCGTCGTCGAGGTCGTTGGTCGAGTGTTGCGGTGTTGGTCGCGGCTTGTTTGGATTGGAAGCAGCACCAAAACAGTCTGGCGGGCGGCAGAAGCTCGGACTCTCGCCCGGCTTTCCAAGCCGAAACGCCCCAAGATCGCGCAATCACATGAGTTCGGCTTGAGTGCACGACCACATCCTTCACTTCATCCTCCCATTCCCTTCGACCAGCCTTTGTTCATCTTATCGTCTGATGCATCCGGTGCAGAAGTGTCGCATCATGCCATCACTTTGGAACAAGAAAGAGGATGAAGTCTGACCGATCTCATGCCTCTCAAAGCACTTTTGTCCTCAGGATCGCTTACGACCCACGCAGGGGCTCTTGGAAACAGAAGAGTCTTCGCCATCCTATCATCCTGAAGATTGGGCACAAAGCACAATCTGATCAGCCCACTGGTACATCAAGCTGAACTGTGGCCTTCATCTCCACGAATTGAAACTTCCATCAATATGTCGCATGTGTGACCAAGCTGACGGCGTGCCTTCATGAGCTGATTGATGCATGTAACTACATGCCAACCGCATTCGTTGAGGTCGCCATGTAGACCTCCATACTTATTCTTCGCTACGCCTGCACATGAGGCTGCTCGTAAGGCTCTCCCCCTGTGTGCAAGCCGCAGCCTCGTCGCCTACGGCTTTGCGCCTCACGTCTGAGACCGCTAGTTATAAAGGGCCCCACGCATCCTTATCTTCTTGGTTTCCTGTTGACAACATAGCACTCCATGCGTTAGACCTATTAGCTTATCTTTTCTTTCCAACGATCTCGAAAAAACACACACGTTCGCCCTTCGCTCTGACTGCAAAACTGCCATGGAGACCGAACCCATACCCGCTGTGTCCTCCCGAGCGCCTCCAACGCCAGTCAATCATGAATCGGCTACAAATGACATCGAAATGAACACCCTCGCCAATCCGACGGCGGAACACACCCAAGAAACGACGACGGCCCATGATTTAGCGGTGGCGACGAGTAATGACCGGGATCCTCAAGCGTCTGTGAATACCTCGCTACTGTCGAACACGATCAAGCCAGCGCCTCTTCCGACGTCTTCCAACACGACCAATCCAAGTTCCTTCAAAAAAATCATTCTAGACACCTGGATCTGCGAAATCATCAGTATAGTTTTTAGCATGTACTGTGTAGGCGCTGTCGCCGTGGTTGTCGGATTCTACGACGGCGAACCAATCCCGCAATATCCATCCGGCATAACACTCAACACCATTATCTCTATTCTGTCTACAGGGGCTCGCTCAGCTCTCGTATACGTCATCAGTGCTACGATCGGTCAGCTCAAATGGCACTGGTTCAGCAGGAGAGGGCGCCGTCTTCGAGATGTGCAGGTATTGGACGACGCGAGCAGAGGTCCACTTGGCTCCATTGCCGTTCTCTTCTCATTTATTGGAAGCTCTCGGGTCATAATAGGTGGCGTTATAACCATTATGGTCACTGCTCACGGTCCTTTCCTCCAACAAGTCGTTGAGTACCCCACGCGCACAATTGAAGTCACCACGTCCGACGCGAAGATCTTGCGAAACTTGAATTACAGCTCTCTTGGCAGTCTCTTTGACATGGTAGACTTTGACAACGGGACCATGCTCATTGACATCGAGAGCGACCCTATTGGCACAGAAGTAAACTACGCCATCAAAGCTGGGCTGTATTCGGAACCAAAGGTCTTCGAATTGGAGCCAACATGCTCCACATCAAGTTGCTCTTGGAGCCCATTTAGGTCGGTCGGCTGGTGCACCAAATGCGAAGACGTCATCGGCACCACCAGCCTGACCGATTGTGACGTTGACGAATACTTCCGAAACGTCTCTCAAAGACTTTCACCCTCTACGGATGTGTCCAACAACTCTGCCTTCGGCATATGGCTCCAGGGATCTTCGCTAAAGCTGCCCTCTTGTACTGTAGACTTGGGAAAAGGTGCTACTTACTCTTTCCTGAAAACACCGCTGCATGTCGGAGGTCCCATATCTCTAGACATGGGCCTCGAGACAGAGGCAATTTGGCCGGTCAGTATGGGCAACAAGCTGTCACTAGAAGACGGCATTGTGCCATGGGATAGTGCTACTAATCAACTAGAACCAGCATCGCTCAAATCATGGTCAGCACTATACCATACGAACACAAGCTACATGGGAGTATCAGACCCCTTGGCAGTGTTTGGTCACGTGGCTCTGGATATCAACGACGGATATGATCAAGACATACCATTACACCTCGGCATCGAGAATTCATTAAACATTAGCATCAAGAGCGCCATGCGATGTCTGATCACACTCTGCGAAACGCAACACCATGTCCGAGTCGAAGGAGGTGTGACCCACAGAGAGGTCCTGTCTACCAACTTTGGACAGATGTTCCAGTATCTTCCAGTTCTTTTTAGTCCCATGACTTGTTGGCAGCCTGAGCTTAGGCCTGTGATACTCTCGTTGGAGAATTCGTACCTCGACGTAGATCAGCGAGCATTCTGTTCTGTCGACGGCTATGGACCTTACATCATACGCGCGCTACGATCCCACGCCACCACGCCTTTGGGCTTTGTCAAACACTATCATTCTGGGACCTGGAACTTCTCATGGGCGCGTTCGGTCAGTGACTCGGACAACGTCGGCTCGTTTGCGACCAAAGACCTGAAGTCCATGGCTGAGGGTATCGCAGCATCACTGACCAACTATGGGCTCCGAAATAGCAACGCTACCGCGATCGGCCGCGCCTTCACGAACGAAAGATACGTCCACGTCCGATGGGTGTGGATGATACTGCCCGCATCTCTGGAAGTAGCCACTCTTATTCTATTCATCGCGACAATCATACAAAACCATCGCGCAGGTCTGCCTACTTGGAAGTCATCAGTTCTCGCAGTGTACTACCATGACGAAGGCTCGAAAGACATTGGCATGCCTGTCGAGCGACTGAGCGAAATGGATAATGCTGCGTGCGCGACTACAGTGCGACTCGTTATGGATCCGCGTGTTGGTCACGTGCTCAGACGTGATTCGACTGATGAACGGGCGAGCGCTGAATGAGAATGGCCCTCATTTTGTTTGCGAATTTTCGAGCTTGATATGAATGTGGGTTATACATCTTTCGCACGCAGGAGAGTATCTCGATGGAGCATGGTTATTTGTGTGAAGGCAAGGATTGGAGCAGAGGTAGTGGCTCATGGTTGATTTTGCTTGTCTATTGCATTTATCTTTAGCTGTCATTAATCACGCCTTGCTTACTCCACCATGATATGATCATCCATCATCCATTTTTCGTTCTCTCGACTTTGCCTTACACTAATAAGAACGTTCAAGCAGATTTTGAAATCAATATATCTCCTCGCGCTCATTTGTCACGCAATACATTCGCGTTAAAGCACTGCATTTTTCTGAATATTACATAACATGTGCGTATGACACCAGAAATGATGCATGTTGATTTCCATGTGGCATTCTTATTGCAGAATCATGTGATCGTTACAAAGAAGTCTCTACCTACACGAATAAGATTAGGTGGGTACCTACCTACCTAAGGTGCTTACAAAATTCTGGGATTTACTGTTCTCTTCTTCGCATGTTGCAATCAACAACTTGTATTACTATAGGAGACCATATATCTTGGTTTATCGATTTCCATGAATTTCAGCGATGTTTTTGTCATAAATGCCTTGCACGAAGAACTTCATCGCTTTATCCAACTGATCATTCTGACTGGCAACGATGGCTATACCGTAACCCTAATAACCCCATCAACGTTCGACCAGGCCCCGCTAGTTTTCTCTCGTACTTCCACCACCTATAGTCAATCCATCGTATTGACCTTCGCGCGCGGGCAGAGGCTGTCTTCGACTACTTATCGTAATAAACCGACCAAGAAAACGTAACGTTCCTGAAACTCATCAATAAAATGCCAATCACCCTGGCGATTCAAGGCACTTCAATGATCCACGAAAGTAGTTCTAACAAATCACAAAGAATAATCTGTCATATACCAAAATCTATTCATCAACATCAACCTCTCTTATCCGGGTATTTTATACAAACTTCCTCCTGCCTTGCATACTTCCATCCATCTGGTCCCCTTAAATCTGATCCCCATCCACCCTCTGCACGACAATCCCCGTAGCGGCACCACCGCCATTACAAATCGCCGCGCAGCCGTACTCACCCACCTTCAACTGATGCAGCAAGGTCACGATGATTCTCGACCCAGAACTGCCTAGCGCGTGGCCTAGAGCGATGGCGCCACCGCGCGGGTTGACCTTGCTGGCGTCAAGGTTTAGGATCTGACAATGATGTTAGCAAGTGCCTCACATATCAAGTAGCGCGTTTTCTCTTTCAAGAACATAGTAGACTCACCTTCTCATTCGCCTTAATAACCGCCGCGAACGCCTCATTGAACTCCCACACTTTCACATCCTCCTGCTTAATCCCCGCCCTCTCCAACGCAAGCGGCACGACCTTCGCCGGCGCCACCGGGAAATCAATCGGATCCAACGCCGCGTCCGCGTACCCGCAAATGCGTGCGAGTACTTTACTCTGCCCGCCGAACTGCTTCGCCACGTCTTTGCTGCCGAGGACGAGCGCGCTGGCCCCGTCGTTGAACGAGCTGCTGTTCGCTGCTGTCACGGTGCCGTTGCCGGAGCGGTCGAAGGCCGGTTTGAGAGTGGGCACTTTCTCTAATTTCAGGCGGTTGTAGCCCTCGTCTTCTTTCACGATCGTGTCGCCTTTCCTTCCCTTGACAGTCACGGGCACGATCTCCTCGTCGAACAAGCCCTGCTTCCACGCTTCCTGCGTCCGCTCGTACGACTTGATTGCAAAAGCATCCTGCTCCTCGCGCGAGACGGAATACTTCTTCGCCGTCGCTTCCGCGCAGTTACCCATGTGGATCTGGTTGTACACATCCCACAACCCGTCTTTGACCAGCCCGTCGTCCAATTTCATCTCTCCGAACGGTGGCTGCTGTGCCGCTCGCGCCAGATAGTACGGCACACGACTCATGTTTTCCATCCCGCCCGCAACCAGCGCATCCTCCTGCCCCAGCTCGATCTGCTGCGCCGCGATGCTGACGGCTTTCATGCCGCTGGCGCACACCTTGTTGATCGTAGTAGCTTCGACGGAGGGCGAGAGGCCGGCGAAGATGGCCGCTTGACGCGCTGGCGCCTGACCAATCCCGCCTTGCAGCACGTTGCCCATGTAGACATGCTTGAAGCGGTCGGCGGGCACGGTGGAGCGGGCGATGGCTTCTTTGATGGCTGTGGCGCCGAGTTGGGGCGCGGAGACGGAGGCGAGGGAGCCGTTGAAGACGCCGCAGGGCGTGCGCACGGCGGAGAGGATGTAGGCTTCTTGGATCTCTTTGCGGAGCGCTGGGGAGGAGGAGAGGTGGCGGTTGAGGGTGCTGAGGCGGGTTGCGGCGATTGAGGGTCGGGTGGATGCGCGGGCTGCGCTGGTGCACAGGGCTTGGGCGGACATGGTGGTGAGGTGAGAGAAGTGAAGGATGAGAGGATGATTAGATTGTATACATGGAAAGGTACATAGGTATAGATGTGTTAAGTGACTTTTGACAAGAGTTGGGTAATGTTGGAATGGTAAAGCCGAATCGGCTACTGGCGGGCAAAAGGAACCGAGGCAAGTCGAGCTTGCTTAGAGATGTTTCAGCTCACATGCAAAATTGCATTGGTGATCTCGAGGGCGTGTGATGATGTTTACGCTTCCTTAACTGACATTCTATTAGTATATAGAAGAACTGGTATCGAACTGATGTATCAGCCATCTCGGATCTCAAGTAGACCTATTACTAATTTATGCGAGGATGTTTACAAACAGCACTCGCAACACCTACAAATTACATCATCCCACCCAGAAAATCACATGCACGACACCGTGAAACAAGCATGACCCGATATAACAGACTACATGTACTCTCGAACACGACAGTAACACCAACCCAAGGAACGGGAAACATGTCATGAATCACAGCCCTCAAATCCGACATCAATTGACATTCTACATTACCAACATGAACCCACCCATGCCACAACTAGGACCCCCAGTGATGAAGGACGACAACTCAAAAGCCCAAAATGAAGCATACAAGCATGCCAAAGAAAACAAGACAAGAATGCGTATCTTTTCATTTTCCCGCTTCGCTAACAAGAATGACACAAACAATCGTGTATGCATGGGGAACGTAGGCGCCGTGCGTCGTAGAGAAAGGGATGGGAAGAGAAAACGAGAAACAAGAAAAGAGAGGCAACACGCAACGATATGATGGTCGCGTCGTGTGCCGAAAAGGAAATCAAAAGGAACCACAAAAGCAGGTCGCAGAATAGGAAACATCCTCCTCCCTTCCCTCTCTCACACCCGTCAATCCCATCCCCGTCGAGGCTGATCATACAGGTCTTACTCTTCGATTCGCGGGCAAAGGTAAAGGACAGACAGGCAGAGGAAATAGTTCAATCCCAGGGATCAGCACCGAGAAATTTCCGCTCGGAAAAGAAATCCGTCTGCTCCTGCGCCTGCTCCTGCTGCCGCATCTGCTCTTGAACATCAGGCAAGGAAGGCGACGTAGTCAAATCAAGCGCATCCGCCAAGACAGGAAGGGAATGCATGCGCTTCCACTTCTTGCTGCCGACTTTGCACTTTCTCTGCTGCTCTGCTGTGCCGCCTTTTGGAAGCGTGCTGCTCCCCTAAATAGCATGAAGAGGCTCCTTCTTCTCCTCGGCGCCGTGCTCTTCGACGGCCAGAGGGACGGCGGGAGCGGGCTCAGGGCCGCTGAGAACGTGAGGCTCGGCGGTGGGGGCGGTGGGGAAGTCGGTGTGCTCCGTAGAGACGACGGGAGAGGCGGGCTTGTCGGCGATGGGAGAAGCGGGCGTCTCAACAACGGGGGAGGCGGGCTTTTCGGCGACAGGAGAGGCAGGCTTCTCAGCGACGGGAGAGATGGGCTTCTCGACGGGAGCGGAAGGCGCGGTGGTGTCAATCTTGGCGGGCGCAGGAGTGGTGTAGTCCTTCTCGACGGGAACGCCGGGAGCCTTGTCGGCGGTCTCCTTGCTCACGTAACCCTTGTCCACGGCAGACTTCTTGGCACCGCCCATGTACTCCTGGGCCATGGAGACGTACTGCGAAGTGGCGGAGGAGGTGGCCTCGAAGGCCTTGTTGGTGTTCTTGGCGGCGACCTGGCGGAGCTGCTCGGTCTGCTTGTTGGCGATTTCGGCGGCGTTGTTAAGGTGGGCGTCGATCACGTCCTTGTTCTTGATGTAGATCAGGGGAGCGAGGTAGAGGACGACGGTGGAGAGGAGAGCCAGACCCCACATGGGAGTGACCTTGACGAGGAAGTAGCCGATGAGAGTGGTGAAGAAAGCCTTGTAGATGTCAGCACACGGAATCTCAGAAAGTTTGCTAGACTTTGCAAGACGGTATTCAAGAACTTACAGCAATGGTGGCCCAGACATTCTCGGCAAAGAGGATGCGCTGGAACTCAATGACGAAGAAGTTCAGGAGCTCCTCAATGTCGCCGGTGATGCTCTCGAGAGTCTCACGAGGGATGGTGTAGTACTTCCTGGGACGGATCTTGGTGGCAATGCCCTCGCCGAGGACGAAGTGACCGACAACCTCAGCGGCAGCGGTGCATCCGAGAACGGTGAAAGCGGCCTTAAGAAGGTAGCGCTCGACGGGGACGTAGCGGAAGAGAAGGATGGTGGTGACGATGGTGGCGAAGGAGATGGCGGTCGCGCGAGGGTTCTCCCAGCTCAGGAGCGAGTAGAAGAGGGAGTGGTAGTGGGTGAGCTTCTGGCCGGTGGCAGTCTGGCTGTTAGGAGTCTGGCGGGCAGCGGCCAGGTTGGAGAACTCGTTCTTGGTGGTGGTCGCCTCGGCGCGAGCCTTGTCGGCCATGGGACCGTTGGAGATGGACTGCACGGTCTGGGAGTTCTGGATGGAGTTCATGGCGTTGGAGGCAGCTGTTGGTTGATGTTAGGATGTGGACTGGGAAGGAGGTCTGTTGGAGATATGCTGGCGATATGAGGATGTACTGTTTGTCAGGAGTCAGTCGGAGTGTTTCTGAGGTGTTTGTCGGGTGATGTGTCGGCAGGGTATGTGGAGAGGCAGGACAAGCAGGTGGTGGATGTGTCTGCGTGAGAGGAGGCGAGGGAAGCAAGAGCACGTAATAATGCCATTACGCAGCTTGACAGGTGTCTGTCTGTCAAGTGTAGGTGACCGCAGTGACTGCCAGTGAACACTACCTTGACAAGCAGGCAGCCTCTTTCTTGCTTTCAAGCCGGCTCATCGTCACGCAGATATCCATCCACCCCTCCGCCCAGCTGGCAGCTTCCCATGTGTGAACAGGTATATGTATGCATGCCCTGTACAGCTCATGCAGCTTGCACGTACCTTACAGTTGGCCACGTTGTCCTTGAGAGTCGAGCCGTTGGTCTGAGGCTGCTCGGTCTCGTTGAGAGAAGGGTATGAGGGAGCAGCGGTGGTGTCGGCCATGGCTGCTGGATGTGTGTGTGAAGGTAGATATGTGTGTATGTGACGTGACTATCGAGTGTGTGGTCGCGTGCTCACGTCTGGCGGCGTGGGTGGAAGAAGCTCTTGGAGCTGACCGGTAGGGATCTTGATAACAGAGGGAGAAAGACTCTGGGGTGTTTCTGGGGATTGAAGAGCAGGGATTGAATTGGATTGCAAGGTGGTAGAGGATGTAGGAACACACACTATTTTCCTTGAATATCAAGCAAGACGAATATCGCAAGATCGCCCACTTGACGCAAAATCCGGTTGTTTTGACCAGTGGCTCCACCTTTGTGACGGGCGGGCGAGAGCTTGGTCCTTTGCTGCTGCTGCTTGCTGCGTCATGCGCGCCACACCTCAACAGAAAGATGATGTTGTCCTCGCTTCGTCATGACCGAGGGTGTCAACGACCACCAGCTGCCGTTCTATATGATTTCAAGTCATGATATGTGCCTGAAGTAGCTCTGCATCATCTCAAGCAAGCCCATGCCTTCAGACTTCACTTACTTCTGCCACTGCTGACCATTTGTCTTCACGACTCTCGAGCCTGATTTTTTTGACATGTGAAAGGGACAAAGACAAGCCTGCGCTTATCGTCCCCACACTCTCAACCCGAATCCAGTAATTTGTTTTGTTTGATTACGTTTTGGTTTCCGGACCACCTCGCTTCTCTGAGTATCCTGTTCCATCTTGGAAGATGAAACACAGGAAGTGTGAGGCATAATGGAGGAGCAAGTTGAATCGACTGAGGGATTGATCCAAATAGTGGTCCATCATGCGCTTCTGAAAGTCGCAATAAAGAATATAATACATAGCTGGACCACGTGTTCGATCCTTTTCGCAGTAGGCCATCTCCTACAAGTCATTCTCGTCGGGGTTTTTAGTCCCGTGAGACTATTACCTATGTGCCTGGACCTCTGAAAGATCTATGCAATTCAGCTTTGCCAAACAGACCAGATCGACGCCAGGATGCGGTCCCTTAATGTCAACATTCTAGCCGAGGATGAGAATATCACGGCTAGCTTTTTCTCTCAATTATACGGACATGCATAGTTCTGGAATCGAACATTACCAACGCCTGATTCATTCATGCATTCAGCCATAAATCCCTATCAATCTTCCTACAGCGCAATTCAACACCCATGAAGCAAAACCATCTCCCCCGCCTACTCTAAGTAATCACCTCCAGTCTCCTTATGAATGACATCGAACAGCGGCTTCGCGCTGAACCAGCCAGCCTTGGTCGATCCCACCGTACGGTAGGTATATGCTGCTTCTTCAGCGCCAATGGCCACGGGCTTCTCGCCGCGTGATGCTGCTGCCGCTTCGGCCATGAGCTGGCTGTGGCAGCATTTCTCGAGGGAGAGGAACCAAAAGACGGCCTGTATCGAAGTAGTCAGTAAGAGGTCAAATGAGCTGGCACATGGACACCCCTGGACGCAGCCATAACTGGAAATCCACGAATTGGAACAAAATGACAAGATTCAAAACTCACCTCCTCCACCGACTTCCCCACCGTCAGCAGCCCATGATTCTGCAACAACGCCGCCTTCTTCCCCCCAAGACAAGCCGCGATATCCTTCCCTTCCTTCTCCGCCAAAACCACCCCGTTGAAACTCTCATACAGCACGTGATCCTCATGAAAAGCACAGCTATCCTGCGTCAGCGCATCGATCTTCCTCCCCAGCGAGCAGAACGTCCGTCCGTAAATGCTGTGGCTGTGCGCCGCGCACATGACGTCCGGCCGCGCCTCGTGGATCGCGCTGTGGATCATGTACGCTGCGGTGTTGAGGAGGCGGTTCTCACCGCCCCCGATCACTTGCCCGCTGTGGTCGACGAGGATTAGGTCCGATTTTGTGATGAGGCTGAACGCCCGTCCGAATGGGTTTACCCAGAAGCAGTCTGGTTGGACTGGATCGCGGAGGGTTATGTGTCCGGCTACGCCTTCGTCGAAGCCGTATTTGCCGAAGATGCGGAAGGCCGCGGCCAGGCGGCCTTTGAGGTATTCGCGCTCTTCGTGTTTGTCTGTGAAGGTTGGTGGTCTTTATGAGGCAATGTTAGTAGGTGGCGATGCGGGTGGCGATATGTGAGGAGGGTTGCGGGAGGTCGCTACTGACTGAGGGAATGAGATCATTTTGCCTTGGGCGATGTTCTTCTTGATTCCTGGCTCCAGCGGTGCCTCGCCTGGGTTGACGGGGACTTCTTTGCCATCAGAGGCGGTGCCGGTGGCGTTCTCTGCGTGGGGCGCCATGGTGTGTTTGATGAGTTATCTGGCGGTGGTGAGAAGTAGAGTTATTTCCTGTTCTTTCGAGATGTTTTTTCAATCAGATTCGTGATGTTCACAAGATTATCGACAGTCTTCAAGAAATGATAAGCAGACGAGCAAATGACAAGTCGTGCAATTGAGATGATGTCGAGATAAAGAGACCCATCGATTCCAACGTCCTTTGCCCCGCATCGATGACTTGCCTTCCTCGGCCGACACGTCAGGCAAGCACATTCTACAACCTAGGTATACAACAACCGACCACTCGGCACGCTTTGAGCCGTGCAGCTGTCTTATCACTGCAATCAGCCCACCTCTATTTGTGCATGAGAGATGCTGTGTTTCGGCCGAAACCACGACTGTGGGATTACTGCAGGATCATGAGGATTTAAGAAGACCTCGGTCGTCAGCCTGTGCAGAGTAGCCCCGACTTCGCAAAGGGCAGGTGTTGGACCCTTGGATTAGCATTGCAGTTCCATTTGGGCGGCGTGTTTGGATGATCTTCTTCATGGGAGATACTGTGCTTGCTTGTGTGTGCTGTGGAAGGTTTGTATTCTGCGGCAAGATATGGGGTGTTCGGCCATTTTTTCTTTTATGTGCGAACCACGAGGCTGTTCCTCATGGAAGAGGAAAACTCGCATTCTGGAAAAAGTCAATCCCAGGTGCCTCGTGAGTCGAAACTCAAAGTATTCCCAAGGAACAGATCATTCAGAGGGCTGCATCTTAATCAATCGAACTCCGAACACCGATCCTGATGCCTAGCCATGGTCTCCACTCACAGCGATCTAGAAAGGGCTGATAGTCTTCCTATACTTCCTATAACGCCAAAGGATTGAATAAGAGTCACGCGTGGAAGCAAGATTGCTTTGGATACATGCAGTCAACCGCTACTTCGGGCAAGGATCCGTCAGTTGCTGACATATATGCTACACCGCCCTCGTGGTGACCTTCCGGAACGCGTGTTATCATTGGACACTTGGAGAGCAATGCGGACTTCCAGATCAATGGGAGAGCTATAGCGTGATGGAGCTTAAAAGTCGAGAAGGATTCTGAGTTCGCTCAAGTCGTGAAGACTCATCACAGATCTGATGTCGCAGATCGTGGAATGCCTGGGAATTTTCGTGAACAGGCACGCGACAGCACTGTGACATGGCCTGTCAAGATTCTTCAAGATACTTCCATGGAGTGCATGGGCGACACACGGGTACATGCAGAAGAAGCATGCGCATGACGAACCTTACGGTGTTCAATGGCTGTGGCACACCTGTGCTGACCCGACCGGCACGCATCCCGATGGTTGATACCGATAGAGAGGAAGCGACATAGAGAGACGAATGGCCTGAATTCCGCAAGACTGGCCGATTGAATGGAGTTCCCCGCCATGGACTAAGCCCCAAACTAACAAACGCATCCGATAATCGGGGCGGCGCATTGATTAATGATTCGATGGAGTTTGGTGGCATGGGGATTGAATTGACAAGCGTCGGCTGTCTCCCGCCTGCCACCTGCGTGAGGAAAAGGCTGCGCGCCCTTTGAAGTACAAGCTCCAAGGCGTACCACACTCGCTGCACACGCAGCCCTGGCGCTGCACCGGATGACTCTACTCTCTTCCGCCGTAACAATTGTCGTAGTCAGCATCGTGAGCATGATTCTGCCACCTGCACCTGCGCCTCTTCCTCTCGTCTCGCTACGCCTTTAGGTCTGGGTGTGCGCGCCCTTTCATCTTCTTGCCTCTTCGCGCCTTTCTACATCCTCTCCCAAATTCACTGCTTGCATCCACGCCCTGTCTCTGGCCGTGCTTCACGCCTTGCTGGCTTTGCACTGCACGCCTTTTGTTGCCTCGATTAGGCAATGCCTACCATCGCCGAAGAGCCCGAGATGGCTTCCTTCGACGTCAATGAGCTAATCGAGCCATCGGCAATGGCTCTCGATGGCGGCGCCGACAATACCCTTGCCAACGCTCCGGCAGATCTTGGGCAGCAATTCGACCAACAGCGATACACATGCCCTGCCCACCCTGACACTGACAAGTAGGTCCTTGGTCGTCCTTCTGCAGGCTTTCCCCAGCTAACGCCCTATTCCTCCTAGCTGCATCTGCCATGGACTACTTGACTGGGACTACACTCCCGCCGCAGGCCCTAGCACTGGCATTGAGGAGCCTGACTACAGCCGATTTGAAAACTTCATTCCCAGGTCAGCCGAGGCCAATTGAGCTAACATATATCACCACTGACATGGACGTAGATTTGTTCGGCCCGAGAAGCCTTGCGATTACTGCAGATCAAAGCACCTGCAATGCTACACGTGGACTGGCGAGATAGGATGCAAGGCGTGCAAGAGTCTGTTCCGAGAATGCAGCTTCTCCAATTCTCAGACGCTTGAGGCGAGCAACTACACTAATGATGCCAATGGCGTCTTCTTCGATACCCTACACTCCGTCGACGAGCTTTCCTGCAGAGAAACAGGTAAGCTGACGGGCATTAAAACCTTGCACAGCCGAGCCAGCGGCACCCTCACCCCGAGAGGCGATGATGCGCCTGGCAGTACCAAGCGTAATGGTATTCGCTTCCCACGCCATGCGGTCAAAATCCTCCGCGAGTGGCTGGACGCTCACCAGAGCCACCCTTACCCGACCGAAGAAGAGAAAGCCGAGCTGGAGAGGCAAACAGAGTTGAAGCCCATGCAAATCGCCAACTGGCTCGCGAATGCGCGGCGAAGGGCGAAGACTTCGCAAAGGCCGCGACCTAGAGTGTGCGAGTCGCCCAGCTTGCGCCCAACCACACCTGCTATTGACATCCCCGAACCGGAAAAGCCTTGGGAGGAGCTCAACCCCTTCGAGCGATGGCAGCACTCCCCGCCTGAAAACGAACCTGCTCGCTTCACGGATATTTTCAAGGCCGTTGAGAGATCAGACCTTCCGGAAGAAGCAACATCGCCCTCAAGCTACAACACTCGCCGTCGGAATCACTCTAGCAACGGTTCAGGATGGTCACAGAAGAGAGCTCAATCGACGACTTCCTTTGACACGAGCCACCCCAGCTCTCTTTCGCACTCGCACTCGGCTGTGTCTTCTGCCGCAAACTCCCGAGGCTCATCTCATGGATCATATGGCTCGTTCAGCTCTAGCCTGGCTGGCAAGAAGGATCGCCGTCGCCGGAGACGGAACGTAACAGCTCACGTGCGTCAACCAACTGATGACAAGCGACGCATCTTCCAATGCACATTCTGCACAGATACGTTCAAATCGAAATACGATTGGACACGGCACGAAAAATCACTTCACCTGTCTCTGGAGAAATGGATATGCGCACCCATTGGGCCGGTAATCGTCGACAAGGATACCGGGAAGAAGACATGTGTGTATTGCAATGAGCAGGACGTCTCTGCAGACCACGGTGAGATTCACAACCACAGCGCGTGCGAGGAGAAAGGCTTCGACGCGCGCACCTTCTACCGGAAAGATCATTTACGCCAGCATCTGCGTCTGATGCACGGTTGCGAGATGCTACCATGCATGGACGCGTGGAAATCTGTCGCAACGAACATCAACAGCCGATGTGGGTTCTGTGCCCAGCGATTCACAGTCTGGCAAGACCGCGTCGATCATTTGACTGCTCACTTCAAAGCAGGCGCAAAAATGTCGCAGTGGAAAGGGTGTCGAGGACTGGATCCCGCGGTTGCAGTGCAGGTCACTAATGCTATGCCTCCATATCTGATCGGCATTGAAGCTGTCAGCCCTAACCCCTTCAGCGCAACGAACAGAAACCACGGAAATGCTCATGCACTGGAAGTCGCCGGGCGAGTTAAGAACCAAGAGGGAGCGGCGCATGATCACGGTCCTAATCTTACTGAGATAGACAACGAATCTGGGACCAAGGCAACTTGCTGGGAGATTCTCACGGTCCGCCTCGGGAAGTTCGCCAACGATATGGCGGCCAAGGGAATCGTGCTTACTGATGATATGCTCCAAACACACGCACGTAAAGTGCTGTATGGATCGGACGATAGCTGGAACCAGACTGCTGCGGACAACCCCGAATGGTTGGATCTGTTCAAGAAGGCTCATGGCTTGGATTTCATCCCGTCTTCCGTTGGCGGAGAGGGTTTCCAAATCCCGGAGGACCTGGAGACGTATGGCGATCTGGGCCTTCGGATACCCTTCTCAGTACAACTGGCAGCTTTCAATCAATCTCAGGCTAAACGTACGGGCGTACTGGAGATGAATGCTGGAGCGGATGCGCAGGTCATTGAGCAGAAGCGGCAAGAAGTCCGCAGTCTGTACCACCAGCTGTCAAAAGAAGGAGTGCTTCACGGCGAGGACTACAGGTGTCAGCATGCAGAATGTGAACGCAATGTGGTGGATATGCGGTCATTCGAGAACTCACCTAGCAACCAGGCTAAGCCCCGGCGATGGTGCTCATACGAACTGCCCCCAAAGGCGCCTGCAAAACAAGATGCGAGCTTGAATGCGATCGTCAACACTGGAACGCTCGCCGAACAATCTGGACCCGACAACGCCGCGCAATCAAGATGGGAATTGCTGGAGAAGCTTCAGCAAGGAGAAGTTGATCGTTGCCCGTTCACGGAACAGAACGAGCGGTTGGGCAATCTCCGCGATCGTCAGCGAGCAGCAGCCTTGTCTGACGGTGTGGCTCGCGGACTAGACACCCTGGTAGCAATGGAAGCAGCCGAACTCCAAGACAACTGGGGACCCAACGGCATACCGCTTCGCAGCAACCACACCAGTGCCGACAACAGCACAAGCACCAGCCCATACCTACGAAGACACCGCTACGAACTTCCCCCCGAGCGCGCTCAACGCTTCGCAACAGTCACCCCAGCATGGAAAGAGAGCGGGCTGATGCCGCCTCCAACTTTCACCGCTTCGACGCCCGATCTCTCCATACCGAGCATCGCGCAGCCAAACACGACATCCACAGGCGCCATGATGGAATTCCTAGGACCGCAAGTAGGCGCCGACCTGAGCTTCGCCAACGACGCCGCAACGCAGCAGATCCCTCTCCAATCTCAAGGCATGGCCCAACAACAGCAGCAGCGTGACCCAAGCCAGCAAACGGCCGAATACACCATGCTCAGCGGCAACTACGCCAAAGACCCCAAAGCGCACGACTGGTTCAACGGCACCGACCACTGGGTGGACGAAAGCGTGCTCCTCAAAGATCTGGACGACCTCATCGCCACTTCAGGCGCGGTCTTCGAAGGCGTCGGAGCTTTCGACATGAGCGCCACGGGAGGTTTGGGCGAGCCGCCTGCTTTCGATCTGAACAATGGCATGCCTGCGCAGCAGGAACAGCAAGCGCACAACCAGGACTTCTCGTGGGCTACGGATGCTTTTGCTCCGAGTGGGAGTGCGAACGCGACGGCTGCTGTTGCGAAAGCAAGTTCCGGAGACGTCGCGATGGAAGACGTCAGTTTCGAAGATTTGAACTTCGACAGTGTTTTCGACTTTGAGCATGGCGCGGCGGACGGGCAGGATGACCAGACTTTCAAGTTGTGAGCTGGGTGGGGTTTGTCATTTCCTTTTTCTTCTTGTAGTTCTGGTTTGGAAGGGTCCGGCAACAAGACTGCATCAACAATACATTTTGGAGGCCAGCGATCGGTTTCTTGAACGGACAAGTGTTTCTTTGTTCAAGAAATGATTATAGAGGCTATGGTGTTATCAATGTTTTCCTGCTACGCGATACTTCCTAGATGATAATGAGCACACGGCACTTGTGGAAGATAGATCGATGCTACTTTAATATCATGTATTCTCGTTTTAAAATATTTGGTAGTTTACTAGTACTTTGGATTACTTATCAAAAACTTTGCCTGATGATTCCTCAAGCGATTGAGAGCCTAACCAGTACCGTTCTATCGGTCGATTCCTGTGCATCATGTCATTGACGTCCATTGATCACATCGCATGCGGTTGATGTCTGTGATCAAACGTTTACTTGTAGTACTGTTTTGACGAATCGGTGGCTGTAACGAAAGAGGCGAGAGGCGCAGCAAGTGGGGGCGCCACCACCACGTAACATCAACAATCGCGGCTTGAAACGAACCTCACGTCTTGCTTTTTCACCGACAACACGCAAACGTACATCTTGGTCTACTTGAAGTTCACAAGCTCTGGTCTATCGTCAATCGAAGTATTTTTCAACACGCACTGCAAGCAAATTGCGTCGCCTGCCAATTCACAACAGCATCGACCTGACCAGTCCCTGCGTTGGCGGAGGTCAGCGGATATGGCTCGCTCGCAGGACGTCGGTGATGGAGGTATGTTTTCCACGAAAGAAAGGACCACACGAGCGGTCGAACGAAACACCCCAATACCTACTCTGCATTGCATCACCCATCAACATATAAGTTTTTCCACCTTGCCACCCTCAAGAACTAACACCCAAAACCAAACAGAAAGCGTAACCTACTCCAGCAACCGCTCCGACACAAACAGTACTCCACCCGATCTACGCATCCTGCACTACAATGATGTCTACCACGTCGAACCCGGCTCCGCCGAGCCGGTGGGCGGTATCGCCAGGTTTCAGACTTTGTGCGATTTCTACGCCAAAGATGAGAGGTTCGCTGCGCAGCCGAAGCTGTTGACCTTGTTCAGTGGTGATGCGTTCAATCCGAGTTTGGAGAGTAGTGTTACCAAAGGTATAGTCTCATCTATTCAAAGAGAATCATATACATCTATGACTAACAACCACGCAAAGGCGGCCACATGGTCCCTCTTCTCAACGCCACCGGCATCGACGCAGCTTGCCTGGGCAATCACGATCTCGACTTTGGCATGGAACAGTTCAGCTACCTGTCAAAGCGGTGCACATTCCCTTGGCTGGTGGCGAACGTGCTCGACCCAGCTTTGGGTGAAAATGTGCCGCTAGGGAACTGCAAGCGCACAATCATGCTCACGGCCTCGAATGGAGTCAAAGTCGGCATCATTGGACTGGTCGAAAGGGAATGGCTGGCGACTCTGAACTCCATCCCGCCAAATCTGCAATACCTCAGCGCAGCTGCCACGGCCGCCGAGCTTGCGCCTCAGCTCAGAAAGGAGGGTGCTGAGATCGTGATAGCAATCTCCCACCAACGCCAGCCCAACGACGAGAAGCTGGCTCACAACATCCCGGAAGGCACACTGGATCTCATCCTCGGTGGCCACGACCACACGTACAGCCACTGCATCATCAACGGCACCCACCTCCTCCGCAGCGGCACGGATTTCAAACAACTCAGCTATCTGGAAGGACGCAAGAATGCTCAAAGCAGGGGCTGGGACTTCGACATCATCCGCCGAGACGTCGTCAGCTCCATCGCGGAGGACAAGCCCACGCTGCAAACTGTCGGCAAGCTCACGTCCGCTCTCAAGGCCAAGATGGAGAAGCCCATCGGTTACACCGCCGCTGCTCTCGATGCTCGTTTCACCACCGTGAGGTTGAAAGAGAGCAATCTCGCAAACTTCGTCTGCGATCTCATGAAATTGCACTATAGCGCTGACTGCTGCATCATGGCCGCCGGCACCGTGAGAGGCGACCAAGTCTACCCGCCCGGCGTGCTGAAAGTCAAGGTAAGTTCAGCCATCCACCCTCCTCCCTCTTCATTACCTACACCACCACTAACCCCCCACCCCCAACAGGACATAATGAACTGCTTCCCCTTCGAAGACCCATGCGTCGTCGTCCGCCTCCCCGGCCACGCCATCCTGTCCGCCCTCGAAAACGGCGTCTCCACCTATCCCGCTCTCGAAGGCCGCTTCCCGCAGGTCTCCGGAATCCGCTTCTCCTTCGACCCCTCCCTGCCTGCCGGGTCGCGCTGCAGCGACGTCTCCATCGCTGGCTCCCCTCTCGAGAAAGAACGGGAATACACCCTCTGCACGCGCGAATACATGGTTCGCGGAAAGGACGGTTTCGACTCCTTGCTGCTGGAGGAGTACGGTGGTATCGCGAAGACTATCGTCGACGAGGAGAACGGGTTGCTCATCTCGATTATTCTCCGGCAGTATTTTTTGAGTCTGAAAGTTCTGGGCAAGTGGAGGAATTGGTCGGAGAGTCTGGGCAGGCATTGGGGTGGCGTGCAGAGGCAGTTGCATGGTGTGCATCCTGTGAAGGAACCTCCTGTGCAGGCTGGAGGGTTGAAGGGGGTGAGCAGGTTGGGTGGGGAGGAGTATGTTTCTTCTTCGTCGTCTTCGACGAATTTGGATGTGGATCCGGCGAGGAGATCAAATGCTCTCACGGCCAAGGCGCAGGACCCAGCTGTGCCGGCCAGCGACAAAGATCCCATTGCCCTTCCTTCTGACTCCTCTGACTCCGAAGACGACGACCCTCCCAGATCCAAACCAACACAGCCAAAATCACAACCCAAAACCTCCGAAACCCAAGAACAAAAACTCATCCTCGCCCGCAAAGTCATCCGCAAATGGTGGCGTCTAGCAGGCTTGAAGGGCCATCCGGCTTGTTGCGAGGACGCGACTGGACAGACTGGTGATGGCGAGTTTGATGCTGGTGCAGTGCTATGGACGAGGGGCATTGCGCCGAGGGTTGAGGGGAGGATTACGATTTTGGGCGTTGATGATGATGGTGCTTGAGGAGGGGAATTTGGCGTAGGGGCAGACAAGGTAGTGTTTGGTTGCTCGGTTGGGATTCTTCTATTCATTTGTTTCGGTTTCTTCTTTTCGTGGGTATTGTCTTTTGGGTGAGAAGCTATGCTATCTCACTCGTGAGCATGCTCCGCGCCCTACTGAGAACCGAGCAGGCATGCACAGGGTGGGGAATATCCTATCCTCTCCTATCCGATCGTGAAGCGTCACATCATGCAAAAAAAGCAAACAATAGGAAAGTCTGCCAGCTCCTTCGCTCGAGCCTCTTGCAGACAGACTTGACTCAGCCATTTCCATCCTGATCGCTGACCGTCCACCTCCTCTTCGCCTTGCCCGCCCAACTCCTCTTGACCTCGTCCCCGCTCGGCTTGCTGCCCCAGAGACCTTTCTGACTCAGACTTCTGTTCAACGAGTCCGGGATGCTGTTGCCGTCGCTTGCCATGGGCTGCGTATCTTCCTTGCTGGGGAGCTCGGGCACCACGTCGCGCTCGCTTTCGGCGCTAGGGATGGGTGCGAGAGGTGCGCCGTTCGCTTGACCTTGAGCTTGGGTTTGGGCTGCTGAGTCGGAAACGATGGCTTGAGAGTCTCGGCGACTTGTGGGGGAGAGGGGCTGGTCTTTGTGGTTTTGGATGTCGGGGTGGTCGATGGCGCCATCGAGGGCGAGGATGGGGAGTTTGGATCTTGTCTTCAGTCCTCCAGAACTGCCGGGGCGGGAGTCTGGGGGCGAGTTGGAGAAGTCGAGAGTTAGGTTGTCGCCTGGGGTGGAGAGGCTGTTGTGGGCACCATTGAGAGACGAGAAGAGAGTGTGCTTTTCTTCTTTCTCGCGCTTCGCTTCCAGCAGCGGTGTACGGCCAGACGGCGGGGTCCACAAGCCGCCTCCGACGGAACTGGGAGTCGAGGTGCCGGAGAGCGGTGGTACTGATTCGGGGTCCATGGATGCGCTACGCTGCACGCCACCAGCTGGCATCAAGGGTCTGGGTGCAGCAGAGTTTGCTGCTCCAGGACGACGAATGCTGCCGAGTGCGGACGACTGGGATTTGGGACGCTCGCTCGGTTCATGCAGGTTCCAGGGAGCCATGATTTGTGCGCTGGCCATGGCGTCTCCGCGACGAGGAGCACGAGAGGAAGTATCACTACCCAGGCCGGAACGCACTGAAAATGGAGATGGAGCAGCTTTGGCTGGGTCAGAGCCTGGGCGCAAGTGTTCGGTCGAAGCAACGATCTTCATCTCGTATATTGCTGATAGACCTGTACCGGAACTGGTTCGACGATTAATTGGTCGAGAGTCGCTGTTTGCTGGCGAGCCGATTCTGGGTGATTGTCCTGGAGTGGTTTCCCTAGGCGAGTCGCAATAGTCAAGAGGGGGGACAGCTGCTGGCGCGTCGTCCTTCTTGACTGCCATTGTCAGACTGGCCATCCCTACGTCCAGCAAGACTGGCTGCTCTGTGATGGCGCCAATGAGTGCATTGCATCCTGCACCGTGGGTGACCATCACGACAACCAAGTCCTCCTGCTCTTCCTCGTCTTCGTCGTTGTGGTGATCGGCTTGATCGATGCCCAGCGCATCCTCATTCCGATAGTCTGGGTCATTTTCGCTATACCAGTGCACCATATGATTGAGACCTCTTCTGAAACGCTTGTGCATCGAACTCCATTCCTCTCCGTATTCACCGCCGTCGCCCCAGTTCTGTGGATACCGTGATGAGTCCCACTGATAGTCGACATTTACAGTCGCGTTTCGGGCATGTGCCACGTAACCTCTCGGGATGTGATCTGAGCTGGAGACCGCGTAAGAAGGGGTGGGAGGGACGTATGCAGTGGTCTCAATCTTGGGCATCGTTGATGACTGAGAGTGCAGAACATGCCCAGGCCTGAACGGACTGCGCCTCCCAGAGCCCGTGTCGCTGCTGCCACCGCTGGTAACGCTGGTTGCGCGATCGCGTCTCGCTGTAGGGGCGGGCAGAGCTTCCCTTACATGACTCCAGTCATCCGTTGCAGGTTGAGCACCTGCGCTCTTCACACCATTGCTGCCTCCCCAGAGATTACTACTAGAGCTCTTTGTGCTGACAGTCGGCGTGTAAACATCGATGTGCTCGTTCTGCATAAGCTCTCCCTTTGCAGTGGCGACCATTAACGCGCTCGGTGGTGGCGGCGTGATTTGTTCGTAGTACCCTGGATTTAGCCATTCGCCCAGGAAAGCATCGACGCGGAGTTTTGATTTGGGATTAGGCAGTCTGTGTTCGGAGAGCGTCTTGCGCGCAATTTCATGAGCGAAGTCTAATTTTGGCTCGGCGATTGGTGCCAGGCTGGGAGAATTTCCCACACCGTCCATGGCTCTCAGTCGCGGCGACGCAGAGTGCATACTGCTGGGTGTCCGGCTCTTGCTCGTCGCAGGTGTGGAGGAAACCGTCGGGTGGTACTGTGACATGCCAGCGGAAATCGCAATGCTGGTTTGGAGACATCTGAGGAAGGGCGAGGTATGGATGACGACCTTGTGTTTTCTTCTCTTTCTCTTCTTGCTGGCATCGCCGTTGTGTTTTACGCCCAAGCCGTCTGGCGCGGAGTGTTCGTTGGTGGCATCATTCAAGGAGTGTTCGCGGGCCTGCAGTAAGCTCGCAATGCGCACGCCGAGCGCGCGACACTGCGTCCAGCCGCCGTAAGTGAGAGGAGGGTCGTAGGGTGTGGGAGTGGAGAGGTGCCAGTTTTGGTCGGCAGCGTCAAGGCGCGCGCCGTGTCTGATGCTGTGTTAGCATGGCCGTGCATGATACAGGTCGCATACAGGGCAGGATGCGCGCAATCTGTACGTACCTGGCGATGATGACAACATCGGGCTGTCGCGCCATGTTTGCGTTACTGTTGGTTGTTGACGGCCAGGGTGGTGCTCAAGCTCCGGCAGCTGGGTGTGGTTGTACCTGGCGTCACTGTGTGGAATGAAGGGTATTGGTCGTGGTCGGGTTATGCGACTGACATGTCTTTATGTGGAGGTGGAGGTGACGATGATGCTGCGGATGTTTGTGGCGCAGAGATGAGATGAGCTGATTGTTTTTAGCCGCGGCGTCGGTTAGTGATCTCACGTGTGGCAACGGCCGGACGAGGATATAATCTCCGAGGTGTGTTGGAAAAGAGGAAGAGTTATGAGTGGATGTGATCGATTGACCTGACTTTGTTGGTGATAGCGGGGAGAGGGAGAAGCAGCGAAAGCCGATGCCGATGTGACTTCATGCACACAGCTGCAAGGATGAAGAGGAAGGCGCAGATGGTTAGCAGTAGTCTTCTAGGCAGGAACGATGCTATCAAAACATTTCAACACGTGATTACGCGGCATGTAAGTAAATTATTAATCATCAATGTCCCACACAATTAAAAGAGACATGACCAAGCCAACACTGTCTTCACAGGAAAAAAAAAAAATGCAATCATCGGCTTTGCTATCTCCTTCTTTCATCATCCCAGCTCGCTCGGCACACTAAGAAAAACACCGAGCATCATCATAGTCAGAGGCAGTCGAACCCTGATCCCGACACACGTGCGAAGACACCATCTCCACACTCGCGCACTGAGCAATCTCTCTTCCTTTCAATCCACTCAGCTGGTTCCGCTGAATTCGTGTGTCCACTTTATCCTTTCCCTTCGGACCTCCGTCGTCCATAATCTCCCCGAGCAAGTGGACACCCGGTCTCCATTCGCGACTTCACTTCCAATCCCAACGCAGGAAGCCGGGCCTTGGCTGCGCTGAACATATTCTGGGCAGACAAGCGTCGCCTTCACAGATTCAGATTAATCTAAGAACGAACCCAACGATAACACTGCACTGTTCTGGGTTCTCAAAAATTTAACTAAGATAAGAATGCAAACAAGAAGATAAAATGGAAACGAAAGAGAAGAAGGAAACGAAGCAAAAAGTTATTGATTTTTATATGCGCAAGACGTTATGATGACTGGACCACCACGCGGAAGATTTACGCCTGGCATCGAACAACATGAAATTTGAAACGATCACATCGCAGCTCAGCCCGTGACTTCAGCTCTGACACCGTCCAAAGCATGCACGGCGTTGAACCTGACCACTCTCTCTTCCAACAGCCGCCCCTCCTCAGCAGCATTCTCTAGATCAACATGCGCATCGCGCGAACCGCCACGGACATTTCGCAGCCAACTCTGATACTGCTCGTCGATCCACTGTCGACTATGTACGAACACTTGCGGCAAGATGCTGGCCAAGGTTGTTGTCAAAGGAAGAAGCCTGACATTTTCGGGTACCGCCAGATGCATCGCGAACGCCAAGATGGCGATGAATGGCCACTTTCTGCACAAAAAGCAGCGTCAGTAGATGGCCATTGGTTTGAGATGGAATACTAACTCGAAGAAATAAATGCGCTGGCGATAAACAGCCACCAGAGCGGTGATGAGCCATGTCATGATGCAGCTGATTTTATTTTAGTACGCGCATGGTCTGTCTGTTCAGAGCAGCCGTCGACACTTACACGGTAGACTCGAGGCGACTGTTGTGATCAGTGACAACCGGCATGAGTATCCCGGAAGCTGTATTCAATGCCAAGCACAAGCGGAAGACTTCAAGCTCTTGCGACATGTTGTTCTGGGTCCTATACAACTTGAACCGATTGCAAGATGAAAAGAAGGAGGCACCGACGAGCAGAGCGAACAGATTCATCTTTGGCAGGCATTCTTTGAGCTTTTTATGCTTCATGCGAAAAAGGACATCAACGGGGTTGTATTGGCAAGCAGATGATGAGTGATTGGACCCTCGGGGCCTGCCGCGTTTGTATGGCTTCTCTCGAGGCACTCCTGCAGAGCTAGCGTCGAATGACGCCTGGATGCCACACAACAGCAGCGCACCAGGGCCGCTGGTCAGAACCTGTGATGGAAAACACCTCGCTTGCTTACGACGTGGGCCAATCCCAAGGCATTGTCGGCATCTGCCATTTGTGTGGGCTACAGCCCTCATCTGCACCCGCCAACGGTGGCGATCGGATGCCCGCTCGCCCACTCAGAGAATGCGTTCTAGTCCATCGGAAATACAAGCTGTCAGACTGACCACCAAACCAGACAAGTGAGAACTTCGCGTCGCGTTCTGGCAATCATTCATGTCATTGATTATGACCATTCGGACTGAAGCTGATGCCCGCGGCACGGATCAGAGAGCTGAAAATGCAAAGTAGGCCGGCGAACAAAACGATATCTCCTACTCAAGAGGAAACCGAATGCCACCATACCTGACGATGATAGATCGCAAAGTTAGACATACTCCATGCACTGATTATCATGCTAGACATGCACTGTGCTGTACAGAGCAATGACGTTGTACGATAGCTTGGCGTCGCATTTTACCAGAGTATATGTGAACGCGCTCAATGTACCATAAGTCGTGTATGTGCAGAGTCAAGGACCATTGACAAGCTTTGCTATATACCCTGGTTTGTCGCTTTTTCAAAACAGAAATAGCTTAGCCATCTCGCTGTCGCTGGCTACTATTCCCCTACCTGCCCAACTCCACCCTCCAACTTCGCCCTTGCCGCAGCGTCTGCAGGCAACCCCATCTGAGGATGCGACATCAACTCTTGCTGAGGACTCGACATCAACTCCCGTGCTTGACGGTCGTCCAACTCCCCCAACGCAAGATTCTTTTGTGATGTCGAGGGCGCATTCTGGGCGCTCGGGAACTCTGGCTCTTGCTTTGTTTCCACGGTGTATGCTTGGATGTCTCCCGCTCTTCGCTTCTTGTATCTTCCCAGCAGGAACAGTGCTACGCCGAGGATCGCAGCGAGTCCGAACAGCCCGCACGCGACGCCTATGCCTATTTTGGCTCCGGAGCTGAGACTTGATCCACTGTTTTCGTTTGAAGTGTTCTCTTCGTTCCCGGTGTCTGTTCGAATGGGCCTTGCGCTGACACTTATCGTATTTGTCGCCGATCGAGGAGAAGACGACGTCTCGGTCGAAGCGAGTCCAGACTGCGCCGCAGTCTTGATTGGCGACCAAGAAGCCCTTGCAATCGCCGAGAAGGTCCCAGTTGGAGGTGATCCATCACACGCATTGTTTCCGCAACACTCCCATGCGTTCGTATTGCCGTTGTATTGTATCCAAGTTTGAAGGTCGCCAGCTGTAGTCTCGTCAAGTCTTTAGTCAGCCCACTGGCCTTTCCGCCCCCTCATAACACAGATTAGAGGTTCACTTCCTACACGAAGTCCGACAAACAGGATCCCCATACGACCCATCCGTACATCCACCAACAAAGTATCCCGCGCCTTTCATGCAAATCGAATCTTGCCCGCATGACGAGCCGCCGAGGCAGCAGAGTTGCGCTCCGCCTGCTTGCACTTGCGTGTTATTGCAAGCGAACCACTCTGGATACTCCATCGCGTGGATCTGATTGCCAGACCGCCAGAAGCAGTTGTCTGCTGCGGCGACTAGCCTGATGGGCGAGGAGGGCTGCCGTGATCGATAACGTGCGCATCGTGGGCGTTTCTTGCAAGTGTTTGTCGGTAGAGCGATGCTGCCAGTGGTCTGAGGAAGTGTTGAGGTTTCAGCCTTGATGATAGGACGAGATTCCTACAGCATTAGGGGCAGTTACACGACTTTCCAGCTTTGCATGTCTTCCGGTGTAACTGCACGAGCGCACATGTGACTGCGAGGCTATTCATGGAGGCCGATCGCTGCAGGATTCGAGGCTGTACATACCGCTTTGTGGTGGCACTATCATTGGTCTTGAGGTTCGACGACCGTGGTAAAAGATGCCGCCTTGGCCAATGTACATTAGATCTGTACGGTTGGAAAACTTATTATTCCTGTTCTTGCTTGCCGACTCACTCATGGTGACAACAGAATCCGCAAAATACTGCCTGAAGCACAGAAGCACTACATATAGTCTGAGAAACAAGGAATGCTAGCCCTCAAGACTTCAGAAACGCCAACAACTCCCGGTTGACTTCTTCGACATTAATCGTCGGCAGCGCATGCGGCGCGCCCGGAATCTCCTTTAGAGTGCCCTTCTTCAACAAGTTAATCGTTTTCCTTGCACTCACATCGATCGGAACGACCTGATCGTCATCACCGTGAAGCACGAGAACGGGAATATCTATCCCCTGCAAATCATGGGTGAAGTCCGTCTCCGAAAACGCTTTGATGCTGTCAAACGCGTTCTTGAACCCGCACATCATCCCCTGCTGCCACCAGCTCCAGATCTTGCCCTGACTCACGTTGGCGTTCGGCCTGTTATAGCCAAAGAACGGACCGGATGGCACGTCGATGAAGAACTTCGACCGGTCCTGCAGCATCGCTTCGCGGAACGAGTCGAATGTTGAGAGAGGCACGCCGGCCACTAAATGCGGTGGCACAGCGCCCACGAGCACCGCTCTGGAGACTCGACTCGACCCGTGCCGACCCAGGACTCTCACCACCTCTCCTCCGCCGGTCGAATGGCCCACCATCATTGCGTTCTTGAGGTCGAGCTTTTCCATCAGCTCGTAGAGGTCGTCCGCGTAGGTGTCCATGTTGTTGTTGTCCCACGGCTGGCTGGAACGTCCATGACCGCGACGGTCGTGACCGATCACCCGATAGCCTTCGTTTGCTAGGAAGAACATTTGGTTCTCCCAGTCGTCGGAGCTCAGAGGCCAGCCATGGCTGAAGACTGCGGGTTGGGCTTGCTTGTTGCCCCAATCTTTGTAGTAGATCTCGGTTCCGTCTTTGGTGGTGATGTAAGGCATTGTAGAGCTTCACGGGAGATGTTAATTTGATCAGCCAGGAATGGTTTTGGGGTCAGAAACAGGACACCCCGGATGCCCTTCCCAGACGAGTCTGTCTTTTGTATCATCCATCTCAATGGAAACCCCGCAGTTGAGCTATGGTGAGGTGCGTTTTGAGTTTGTTCAGATGGCTGGAGCTGCGAAGCTAGAAGTGAAGCCTCGACTTCGCGAAGCAGCAGGCAGATACACTAAGGCCAGACCAACTACGAGTGGTGTCGTATGGGTGGCATAGTGGTAATACGAGCGCTGGCCCATCCACGACCACCGATGAATGATGGCAATCTTCTCAGCGGGACCTATACCGAGCCTTTTATTGCGGGACAGATCAGAGATGATTGTCACAGACTATCAGAGTGTCGCTCGTCTTCGTAACGCACGTAAGTTTTTGAGTTTCCTTGCGCCGCAAAGAATTGCTTTCGGAGTCGGGGCAACTTGGCGCAAGTTCTGCACAACTGTTGCATAAATTGCCATGATCATGCAGCTGTTTGCATAAACTCTGGGGCACCTCATACAAACACACACCCACAGAAGCGCTGCTAGGTTCGCTCATGTTGATAAGCATGCTCATTACTAGGTAGGCATCCTCGGCTTCAATAAGTCTGAATTTGTCAGAAGTGCAAGCCATGGGGATACAAAAGTAAGTCAAGACGACGCGTTCCAGAGAAGAGAGCAAAAAGCAACACCATCCCAAGTTTACCATGGCAGACGCAATTCCACCCACCATGAGAGCAGCGCAATGGTCGTCGATGAATGACGGCATCGAAAAGAATCTCAAAATCAATGCGACGGCGTCTCTACCACCAAATGCCACAGCTCTCGCTGAAAACTCCGCGCTTGTCAGAGTGGAATACTCATCAATCAACCCAGTGGACTACAAACTTCCCGAATTCGCGCCTTTCCGAGCTCTCAAACTCAGCAAACCTGCAACGCCCGCAGGCGATTACGCCGGAATTGTGGTCTCTACGACATTGCCGCATCTGAAGCCTGGCGACAGAGTGTTTGGACGGAGTGATCCACCTTCGTTTGGTGCTCTCGCCGAGTATCTCTTAGTTAGCGGCAAAGAGAACGTCGTAAAACTTCCAGAAAGCGTGAGCATGGAAGACGGAGCTACGCTGGGCGTTGCAGGCTTGACTGCATACCAATGCCTAGCCCCATACGTCAAGGAAGGCTCGAAGGTGTTCATCAACGGTGGCAGCGGCGGCACTGGTTCTTTCGGCATCCAGATTGCAAAGATCCTGGGCTGCATAGTCACGACGACTTGCTCTGGTGCTAATGTCGACTTCTGCAAGTCCTTAGGAGCCGACGAGGTCATTGACTACAAGACTACAGATATCGTCAAGCATCTCCAGCGACGAGGCACACAGTACGATCTGCTCGTGGACAATGTCAACAGCCCTGAGCTGTATTGGAACGCACACGACTATCTCAAACCTGATGGCATCTACGTCAACATCGCCGGGGCCATCACGTTACCGCACATCATCAACATGGTGAAGATATTGTACATCCCTGCCTGGCTTGGTGGGGGCAAACGAACGGCGAGATTCCTCCTACGCAAAAGCGACGCGAAAGACTTCGTCCGGATCACGCAGTGGATAGCGGAAGGGAAATTGAAGCCTGCTATAGAGAAGGTGTATGATCTCGGTGGATTTGCAGAGGCTTTTGCCAGACTGAAGACGGGCAGGTCAAGAGGCAAATTGGTTATCAAGGTTGCAGATACATAATTCCCATACAGGTACTCACTCCGGCAATCTAAGAACTCCTCGCATAGAATCGCAGACCCAAAAGACGTTCACTCAATGACATCAATGTCGACCTTTCCCGTCCCTTTCGGAGCATGATGCTTGTGCTTCGGCAACACGATCTTCAACAGTCCAGCCTCAAGCTTGGCAGTCATGTTCTCCTGCTCGACCTCCACGGGAAAGGTGAAGTTGCGACGGAAAGAGCCAATGCGTCTCTCTCCAAGAACTAGGTAGACGGGCCTGCTCTCGATCTGCGCTTCGATCTGGCTTTCCCTGCAAAGCATTGGCATCAGCGCTAAAACGTCATCTTTTCCACTCCCAACGTACTCAGGACGGGCGATGTCGCCGGTGACGGTCAGGTGCCGCGAGCTCGTCCACTGGCAGTGGATGTCGGCTGCGTCTTTGATGCCTGGGCATTCGAGCTCGATCAGGTAGTGGTTGATGGCGTCGCGGATGTCCACGTCCGGGTAGTTGGGGTAGTTCTTTGGGTCGGGCTGCTTGCGCGCCAGGTATTGCATGAAGGTCGTGTGTTGGTGCTCGCGGGCGTGTGGGTGGTCGGCCAGGGTGGGCGGTGCGTCGTACGCGAACAGGGGCACGGGCATGTCGGCCATTTCTTCCAGGTAGGGTCGTACGGGCATTAACTTTGGGGAGTTGTTTGTGTGTTTTCAATGATTGATGAGGTAGCGTTGCAGTGCTGATGGCGAGGGAAGACATCCTCCACGTCAGGCACTCGTCCAGTCTTATACCAGTACTCATGCCGGTGATCTCCGTATCCCAATGCGTGTTCTCGCAGGAACATGTGAGGGATCGGTGATTCTTTCGAAGATGTCTGCGGCGAATGACGGGGTACCATTGAAGTCGACTGATCTAAAGTCATGTTTGGCGAAATCCGACAGTCGAAAGCGCCAATGATACGGCGAGACGGCTAGTCGCACGACGCTGTGTCAGCAATATGCTGTCACATGCTGTTCTCCCCTTCACGAGCATGCTGCCTGCTCGTGAAGTTCAGACAGAAGGCGACCTGAGCTAGAAATTCATCTTTTGCTCGCAAATCGATCACAATGCCTTCTGCTCTAGCCCGGGCAGACACGACATCTTGAAAAAGCAAGAGTGAGGTGGTCTCGGCAGTGCAGATAGGCTCAGTGAATGGCGAGAGCCTATTGAGACCTTTGCCGATTCCTGCCGAAAGCTCCGGACCCACCCGCTTGACTGTGATTGCTCCGTTTGCCGCCTTCGCGTCAGGTGAACTTCACTTTGCTGCTCTGACATGTCTCCTACCATGCGATGACTTCTTCTTACACGCCCAACATGCGTGTACTCTCGGGGTCAAAGACTAGTGTGCTTCGTGATCACGACTTTATGACTTCCAAGATAGTCGATTGAGATTTCTGGCCGCGCCGCCTCCACTCTCCAGGACTCATCACCTCCACGCTTCATCGCCAGGTCTCTCCCATGTCCCATCTGCTCATCCTCTCCCCAGAATTACTCAAGCAAATTTTCAGCGCAAGCGACACAGTTCAGGATGCACTGAGTCTCGCAGCAACAAGCCAGTACCTCCGTGCTGTTTGGCTTGAGCACTCCGATCTGATCATCGAGGACATCTTGAAGCCATCGATTCCTGCTTACGCGGAAGCCGTGAGCTTGGCAATTACCGAGACTCGACTGTCATTGTCTCTCGAAGTGGGCCCGCATCTGCGACGTTGTCTAGGACCTTTACTGCTCAACGCCGATCTCTGCGCCAGCGCGTGCACAGCTTATGCGGGTGCACGCGACGATGATCCGTTGCCACAACTTCCCTACTACCTTATGCGACGATTTGGTCTTGGGCTGAACCATCCCAGTTTCAGGGAAGACCTGTACTCAGAGCTTCGATCAGCTACCAGGGAGAAACTACTGCTTCTAGCTAGTTTGTCCCACTGGGTTGTCGCATGGGGGTGTGATCATGTCAGCTGCTGTGGGCTTATCAGTGGTGATGGCGACCATTCTGGCATTCTCCATGTCTCGGCGGTTGGTGTCAATACAGAAGGCCAAAGCAGCCATGAACTCCCCTGCTTACATGTCAGCATAAGCCCGACAGAGGCGTCTTCAGTGGATCAGATCCTTACCGCAGTTCGCCATGTTCTTGTGAGCACGGTCTGTCTCTACTGCGCACGCCTGGCATTGACGAAGGCCGTCAATCACCGCGTTATCGAACGAATGTTGTTTGATCTGTACACCAGCCATGTCGTCCTTGGGGTTGTTTGTGGCCATATCGTATATTCAGGAGCCTCCACGTCCTCTCAGAGATGTGGAGATGTATGCGGTGTTGTCGACAACAAAAGTCGTTGTCGTTGATGGTCTGTCTTTCACGCGATGAAGGCCGTCGGTTTTGTTCGGACTATCTTTATCGGTGTCCAGCTGCCATTGTTTGACGAATTTTTTGTGTGCTTGGAAGGCCAGATCAACTATGTGGCTGTCTTTCCAGTCCTTGAGTCCTTCGATATGGACTATTGTGCCGTAGCTGACCTTCTTGGTCTTGCTTTCGAAAAGTGATTTGTTCAGCTGGATGTCTAACAGATGTCAGCGATGACCCTTGACACAACATTCGATCACTGGAAGATTACTCCCGCCTCCGTCAGAGATATCCCTCTGTCTCGTTGGGACGAATTCCTGTTCTGGCGCAACTTACCTAAGTGGTCGGGATCGACTGCAAAAGATCGACCAACGATCGAAAATACCAGAATGAAAGCAAGCGTCGCGGATATTTTGCGTTCACCCAACATGATGAGATGATCCTGCTCTTGGAGATTTGTGTTTATGATTCTTTGGAATCAATGTCTACATTTCATTCGACAGCAGGCTGGCTTTTATCACGAATCGCGAGTGTGAGCTTGACGCTTATGGAATCTAAGCATGCCCCAATGCTTTCCGACCGGCAATTTTTAGCAATCGTCTGGCCAATCCAAAGATAATCACCAAGTGCCATTCCTAAGCCGCGTCCATCAGATTTACTGCTTCCACATGCACGAAACATCGTCAAAGAGGTTTCACGCCTAGGCAATCTATCCTCAGACACAGAATTGAGGCGACGAGGTTTCCACGTCTCAAAGGTTGCAAGAGCGGTAATGAGTTAGCAATTCACAACAAAGTAATACGCGCTCATGAGTCTTCCTTAACTGCATGTTGGCGGCGTTGGCGGGTGCGAAGATTCAATCGTCTATTCTGACAACATCTCATTTCGGTAAACAATGTTCGCTACATGCGGCCGTGTGGCGCTGTGTTGGTTCGGCGTCTGCTCGTGGTCGGTGTAGCTCTGGACAGCTTTTGCTGCCGGCGCCGCAGAACAATCCTTGACTTGATCTTTATTCTTTGCTTGTTAGCGCATGCGAGCTAATGTTTTCCATAGCCGAGCTGAATCCGTCTCTACTTGCCTGGCGCTACGCCCCGCTGTGGCGCCAACGACCACGCTTACAGGTGCAGCAAAGTGATTCGGCATACCATCTCATCAATGCCGCAACGCAGAAGGTCAATCGACATGATTGTACAGATAACTCATCATGTCCACGAAAATTTCTATGGTCATGTTCCTCTTGAGCGCACATATTTTTTGAGGCAAGCCCTTGCTACTTCCCCTATCGATGGCTCACATTCTTATCCACTTATATATCTCATGCTCTCTGTTGATCAAGTCAACATTCGGTGCTGATGATGAAGACCCCTTCGATTGACCGTTCTATACCAAAGGAGCGGCCATTGGTGATTCGTAAGGCTCTCCAGACTCGCAAAAGTCCCACAAAGCTGATTGTATTCACAATACAGATATGCTGCTGGCATCGGAGCCGGCAACGAGCTCGCTTGGAACTGTGCGCAAAACGATGCGTCCTACGCGAATTTGGTTGCACTCCATCTGGGAGTGGATGAGGACAAGCTCGACTTCACATACAAAGCTTGCAGTGGAGCGCTTGTGTCCGATATTCATGAACAAGCCGAAAGTCTCTCAACTGGCCAAGAGTTTGTGATGGTTTCTGCGGTAATGCTGAGTGTGCAATTAGAATACTGAGTGGAGACTGATCGGCGTTCTAGGGAGGCAACAATGCTCAACTCACCTCGATCTTGAACGCTTGTGTGTACAGCTTTTACGGTCCGCTGATGCACCCGTCATGTCAAGAAAAGTTGGAGGAAGCTCTTGCGATTATCCAGAGCAACGATTTTGCATCCTCTCTGGATGATTCAATCGAACTTGTCAAATCGAAGCTCACATCATCCGGCAAAGTGTAAGTCTTGCTCTCATAAATGCTGGGATACTTTTTTGACGTGCAGCAGGTACTACACCGGCTATGATAGATTTTTCGATGAATCCGATGCCGCATGCGATAAAGTTCCGTGGCACGTGTGGGTTAACATCTTCAACAAGGAACCTCTTACACAACACAGACGAAGGATGATGAATGAGGTCGTGCTCGCGATGAACAAGGCATTACGACTTGCTGTCGAGCGAGCAGGCCCAAGCGTTCACTTCATCGATTATGATTCGATTGTACAATCGACCCATGGCACATTCTGTCAGTCCAGCCAGGATGAGAGTCGCGGCAGAGGTGCTAATCGTCGGGAACTTTTCTTTTACCAAATGTGGTCCAGGGACACACCTTTTCTAGAAAAGCATACTCACGACGATCTTAAGCGTCGACAAAGCGATGACGACAACGACGACACCTTGCCAGCCAATGGAACATTGCGCGAGTTTTACGGATCCTTGATCCAAGACGCAATCAGGGAGAGCATCGACGATGGAGACGACGAATATGCGGCACTCAATGACTAGAATGCGAATCTTGACTTGCAGCAAGAAGTCGAAGACGAGCTGGACGACCAGGTTGGCAATATTGAGGAGGCCTCTGTTGCACCAGCGGCTTCTCGTTATGCTGCTCTGCAATCAATTCGAAGGACAAAGTCCCCATGGAACTTTACATTTGCCGAGGGTTCTTTCAAGTCACAAACGCAAAATCGAGGAAGCCACGTGCTGGGATCCAAAGTCTCTTTCGGCGACGGTTTTTGATACGGCCAGCTTTTCCACTCAAAGCACTCAATTGCGGTTCTCTAACAGCACTACTGTCTCCGGCTTCACTAATCCTACCAAAGCTGCGACTGCTAATGATACGGAAGTGGGTACCGTCATCGCAAACAAGACACATGTACTACTCGGAAGTGATCAGCCAGTGCAGATGCAAGCGTTCAATGTTAAGAAGCTGTTCGTGTCAGACTTGACTTTCAGAGTGTTTCACCTAACACAAGCCGGTCATGCAATTATTTCCAACCTCATCTTATTCCAAATGGCGCATGGTAACGCTGAATGCCTGGGTAAGTAGACTGCCTAAGCCGCGAGAACAGTGCTGACACGTACACCAGGTCTCGAAGGCGCAATGCCGCCAGAGCAAGCAAATACCACCGGCGAAGGCTGGCCCGAGCTACCTGGCGCTGCTTGTAACATAAATTCCACCAGCACATGGTCAGATCGTGATGCCATGCGGTCTGCGCTGAATGAGTTTTGCTCAGGTATGTGAAGAGGCCATGTTCAGCTGCTCCCTTCATCAACATACTAATATCTAATAAAGATTTCGACAACGTTCACGGTTCGACAGGTCAGATGACCAGTGGCACCTACAACTCGGGCTTCGACTACATGAACATATCCATCAAATGGGACAGTGACAATGGAGTCATCAGCGAACATGGCTGCATGTCATGGCTTGATGTCGTGATGGACGGATGCAACGTTCCCAAAGAAGGTGGAAGCAACTTTAAGCACGGCGGCACGATCGACTCGAACTACCCGACTGTGGATGCGACTCTCAGGATCGAACCGCTCGTCATGCGTCAGATCTGGGATCGATATGACGGTGATAACCAAAAATGCAACCCCGTCGACACCAACCATTACATCGATCAGGGACCTTGTAATCTAACATCGACACTTACTGCAAGGAATCTGCCAAAACAGAATTTGCGAAATCTGGCTATATGTTTGAGCAAATATACAACGATGGAACGCCTAGCCGTGTGATATTGAAGACAGAGTGGCCGCAACGGCCTCGCAACTATCAGGTCTTCTGGGACGAATGTCAATACTACATGAGCGTCGTCAAGTAAGCTTCCTCCAGAACTACATGTATGACCCACACCGCTGCTAACATTTCCAATCTACAGCAACGGCTGCAGCATGCCAGGTGATCAAAACAAAGTGAACTGGAAACACGGAGGCAGCCTCGCAGACAAGAACGGCATCAAATACACAATCGAGCCGACACAAAAGCGCCCACCGCCCCCAGACGCACCGTTCGGCCACTGCAAAGCCCCCTTCCGTGTTCTATTTTACGCCGTTATCGTCACGGGTGCCGGTCATCTGAGCAGTGACTGGTGCAAAGGTCTCCACAAGGAATTCAAGAATTGCGGCGCTACCATGGCTTGGTCGTTCAAATACTACGATGAGCCGGCGGAGGATGGGGCGGAGTGGGAAGCTTACGGCCAACTTCCGGCTCTCATCTCAGGTCATTGTGCGAGGAGGGCGGTTGATAGGGCGGCTGGGTTCAGCAACAAGGGGCAGTGCTAGACGTTTTTGTATTTGTATGTCATTGGAGTCTGGGGTTTGTGTTCTGTTCGGTGTAGATGTACATATTATCCTGCCACGTAATGATCATGATACCGATTGATAAAATGCATCCAACCGCTCGAATTGATGCTCTGGAATCTCAATCCAAGAACCTCTCGAATCGTCCTTCCCTCGGCGGTGTGACATCCAAGCTTCCGCCCTGCCTTCTCCGACTCCAAGTATCGCGTTCACTCTCGAGGCGCGTGAGATGAGCTTCCAATTCGTTCTCGCGCTCGTCACTGTTGGTGATTTCGCTTCCTGTAGTTGAGATGTCGGTTCTGATTGTTACTTCGGCGCTCAATCCAGCATGCATGCTTGATGAAGTGGTCATACTTTCGTTGTTCGGAATGCCATGGTTCACTCTTCTAGGTATATTCGTCGGATAAGTATTTCGATAAGCCTTCCGCTCCGGTATCGCAGGCCGATGAGCGACGAGGATGGGTCCGACGCAGAATGCCTCCCGGTGGATGCTGGAGTCAGATCGATTACGTGTACGCCTGCTGGAGCGGTGAAGGTCGGCGGGCGTTTGGGGTTGTAGGTGGGCGGGCGTGGCGTCGTTGTAGATGGTGACTTTTGGTGTTGGTGTTGCTGTGACAGCTGGTTTTGGGGCTGGTGTTGTTGTTTCGATGGTGGCTGCGTGAGGCTGGGCTTTGGTAAGGTGGGACAGTCGTTGGATCGCTGGTGTATTGAGGCGTGCGTCAGGCGTGATGGGTGCAGCTGGTGTTCGAGGTATATTCATGCGTGATGGCGATGCGAGCAGTCCCATGGATGATGCCTCCCTGTCATCGGTAAAGGCGATGGCCGAAGTGTCAAGGGCCAACTCATTTCTAGGCTCATGAAAATTCTCGTGGATCGCACCGTTGCCATCCGAAAGGGTGCCGCTCAAGAGCCGGACGCGCCTAGTCGATGAAGGACTGTGGCATTTGGCGTCAACACGCACCTCTCGTGAGCTCAAAGCAGTAGACAATCTGCTCAGCTCCGCAGTCAAACCGTCCAATGGCGATGACCGGCATTTGAGGAACTCCTCAGCTGCATTCGGCGAGCAGCGTTGCGTTGAGGTTCTGCAGTCAGGCGCGTTTGTAATAGATATGCCGCTCGCAGCACTGACGATGCTCGGCACACGGCTGGACGCTGATGGTTGAGGCGAGTTCTCATGCCACAGCAGTGAGCTACTCCGACCATGAATGACAGGTGAAGGTCTTGGTCGGTTGATGTCCGGACTGGAGTGACTGCTCGATGAAACGATTGGTGAGCTGGGAAAAGGAGGGCTTGCGTGAGTGGACGAGGTGATGGCATCGATTGCTGGAGCTGTAATCTGATCGTTCAGGTGTTGTGGTTGTTGGGGTGATAGATGACTAGTATAATGTTCACGGGATGATACCCTGCTGCCTCGATCGAAAGCATTGCGACCCGTACTTGTGCCACTACTGATTGGTAGGAGCAGAGGATAACGATCCAGGTTTGGCGAAGAGCGTCGAGAACGTGACGAGATTGCATTCGAGCGCACCCGTCGCACGTGTGACCCCGGGGAAAGGGTACTTGTCCTGGTCTGCACTTGCGAGTGCTCTGGCCTCGCTTGGGAACGACCTTCGCGGCTAGTGTTTGAATTTTGATCAGATGGAGATTGAATACGCAAGGCAGGACTGAAGTTCGATTGCGTAGAGTCAGACTCCGACTGCTCTGTGCTTGGGTGGACTGTTGTGGACCCGAAACGCACCCGTGGCGTGAAGGGAGCTGCACCGGGGTCGAAGGTGTGACCTGGTCCTCCAATGCGGTCGTCTAAAATAGCGACAGTTGGCGCGTTGGCTCGTTCAACTTCAGTTGTTGCTCGTAGTGTAGTGGTGGGTGATGGACGGTGAGGCTGAGCCCACGTTTCATGGGTACTGGCATGCGGTGAGCGGGCATTAGAATCACTGCCTGGAAGTTCGCGGAACACCTCTCGGCCAGCATGGATCGGGACCGGCCTACGAGATTCTGAACCTGGCTCTTGCAGAGTGATGGGATCATGATCGTGAGCGCCGTCAGAGTTGGGAATCCGATGATGGGAAGGCGAGGTCTGGCGTCGGCGATGTCGAAGGTATCTGTGGTGCGATATCTCCAGCCGCGGCACAGCAAGCCTTGGTGCCGATGAGGGTGACAACTTTAGGGGGTCGATCTTTGTTGGTTCTTCATGTGCTGTGGCCAGATCGTTGCCTTGTGACAGATGTGCTTGTAGTCGTGGCGTTGATCGCTCATGGTCAGGTAGGGAGGGTGGCTGGCGCTCTGATGCGTCTTTCTCTGGAGAGGCGGATACATGGAGAGTTGCTGTCGATGCATGGTGAAATAGGAAATCGCCGTCTGTGATGATCTGTGGTAGACGTGGCGCAATGCTCAGTCTCGCTTTGCCCTTGTTGATATCAGTAGACGCTCGCTGTCTGTTGGCCATTCTCCTATCGACATCAACCACGTCGGAGGTTGTGAGGCGGATCTGTGAAGGGTTGCAGCGTATCATGTCGTTTTCGCAGCCTTGTTGCTCGTGAGCATCATCCATGGATCAGGTATGGTGGTTAACGAGACGAGAATGCCTGTATTATTGCGGCCCGTGTAAACAAAACTCGCTAACAGCAACTGTGCGTACGATAATAACAGACGAGGTCTTAGAAGGAGCTCATGAGATTGGGGTTGAGGAAAGAGGTAAGTACTTATTATACCAGGAAATCGCAACCGCAAAGCAAAGCTTCCGCATCCAATGTCTTGTCCCATGCACCTACAATCACCAAAAATGTCTCATATGAGAACGAAACACCACAGGCAGATCTGTTGCTCGGATATAGCGATTCCGTGTTCTCCCAAATCGATACCTTCTTTCACCGTACCCCAATCGCCTCAAGCGCATGACTCCCAATGATAGCCCCCAACCATCCACAGACAAACCTTGAAAGAAATGACAGAGACGTATGTTGAGTTCATGTTCTCTGCTCCTTGGGACTCTTGCACACTTGACGTTTTTCCAGTAAAACCGCGCGCTTTTCAGAATCTTCTTTGACGTTCGGATGGTCGACTCCATAGCAGCGGATATCAATCTGTTCCATCTCGTGGCAAGCTGGAATTGCAGCATCAAGGTGAGCGCGCGGGTGGGTCACCAACTGGCATCGCCCACAAACCCTCCAAGTTGTGCCTTCTTCACGGTCGGCACGAGCTTCATGATACTCCATTTTCTTGTTGTAACTATAACTGTTAGCAGAAGCAGGCGGGTTTGCGAAGATCTTGACTCACATTTCAGATAGGCCCTGATCAAGGATGCCTAGCCCTTTGAATCTGGTACAGACGTCGTCGAAGAGTCGTAGGATTCGTCTTTGAGGCTGGTGTACCTGTGCACAGGTCCCCTCGTCGGTCCCATTGCGGCGGCTTTCTTCGAGATCACGTTGCAAATCAAGCAATTGGCGATGAGAGTCACGAGCTTGTTGTCTTTGCTGATCTGCGATTGGTCCACTCTTACAGACCGAGCAAGTGCAATCAAAACCCCAATTGTCTCTCAAGTGAGCGCGTCTGTCAGCTCTGCTTTTGAGAGTATCTTCAAGGGTTGCACAATAATTGATGGTAATCTCTGTACCTTTCGGGATTGGTTGAAGTGCTTGAATCACACCTTGCTGAAGAATGGAATGCCACTACCAAGCGGCATTGGGTTTGCATGAATGATTGATGCGGGAAATCTTCTCGAAGACGACGTAGGTTTTTCTTTTCTCGTCCTGTGACTCGGGGCCCTCACGGATGTTGAAGCAGTTCGTCTGGAAGCGAGATAAGCATGTCCACTCGGCATTTGTCAATGGATCGCGACGACTGCCTTTTTCACTGTTCAGGTCTGCGGCGGACCTTTCTTGGAAGCAAAGACTATCGAACAGGACTTTCTGTTGGTCAGAGAGTTGGTCCCTTCGACGCATGATGGTAGCAGCACGGAGCGGTCGCCAGCGGAGACAAACGCGTCTTCATCGAACAGATCCAAAGAAACACCCGTGCGAATCCACAAGAGTGGAGTTTCCGCGATGATTCTGGCGCCGCGTCGAATCGGATTATTGGCGAACATGCTGTGCCCTTTGGGCTTGGCGATTCTTATCGTGAACTGATCCATGGTAGACTTGCGGTGTCGTGTCGGTTGTCGTTCTCTGGGTGACAGATATGCGAGAAATTTAACCCCGTTTTCAAAGGCACACCTCCAAAGCTGGCTTTGGCTCACCCAGCCTGCATAAGATGTGTTTGCTGCATGGCTCAGACACCTGACAAGTCGAGATGAAGGCGATTGTCTCGCCTGCGAAGTGAAAGACAGTAAAAGAATGCCACATAACACAAGCGTCTGGAAAATGAGTCGCGGACGACACAGCTTCCAAGGAGTCTGAGGAGCCCTGTCTTACACACAATGTGTCTATCGCCGAACACATTGTTCTTCCACCGCCAGATTAGCAGGCGGCTTACCGTCAGGAGGTATAGGAGATGGCATCATGTACGATGCACAGGAAGAGAGGCCTGTTGATCAAAGGCAGAGAGAAGCACAAATGAAGCCGATAGGAATATAATGGCAGATGGATTGTATGTATGTATGCATATAACATGTATGTACGGTAGTAATATGTAGGTGAGGTAAGGTATCCGGTACATACATGTAGGGCTGAAGAAGAGTGATCTCAGTGGCGCTGGGCGTGACTGACAGGTCACGTGTTTTGCTGGGATGTGCACTGCGATCTGGCGTGTTAGGGCTGGCGGGCGGGCGACTTGAAGTCTCCCTGTCAGCCAGTCAGTACAACATCACCCCGTCGAGCCCGTCTGTGTCTGTCTGGCTAATAAATAAGCCTGCATACGAGAATAGACACGATCACTCCCATCCCGCCGGTACACCCTCCCCTCCATCCATTGCACCGCCGCCCACCGCCACCGCTCCCTACAGCCGTCCGCCATCGCCGCCGCCTTCAGCTCCTCTCCGCTCTTCTACCGCTCTACCGCTCTACCACTCAGGCCCTCCGCCGTGCCACCTCACCTCCCTGTCGCCGCATTTCGTCGTCACCCTCCCTGTCCACTCGCTAGATATACACCCGCCCACCGCATACGCCAAAACTCCATGCTCCGGCATAACCGACGCTCGTTCCGCACCTCGCCTGCACACAGCTTCGCCGCCCCGCTGGCTCCCGGCATTGGCTTCGGCCACGCAGAATGTCTGGCGACTTGAGTCTCTCGCAGTCGCTGGGCGGTCTGCGCATCGCCAACCCGGACGATGAAGCCGTGGGCTCTCCGACCTCTCCTCCTCCCGCCTCGAACCCGCCCGCGTCGTCCCACTCATGTGGTAGCACCGTGACCGAAAACAGACGACAAGACCTCCTCCCCACCCTGTCACATCAAAGTTCCGATTATGGTTCTGGATTAGGCTTCCAAGCGGACGAGTATACATTACAGAACACGAATGGATCGCCTCCCACAACCCAACATGCACCCTTATCTGCCGTGCAGCCAACGCAACAAGATTCAACCGGAGGCGCCCACCTGAGTCACAGAAGCAGCATGCAGCTGGACTATCAACCTCAACAGACTCCGCCATTTCCACCGCAGCCATCTGGCTATGGCCCGCAGATGCGTCATCCCAGCACACAATCAGGAGCCATTCGGCCGATCTCAGGCATGTACCACCAGGCAAACGCCTCCGCCAGCTCGGGATTCAGTCAGGCGTCGTATAGCTATCGGTCAGACCTGGGTTCAGCAGACGGAGGCGGTTCAGGCTTGGTACGACACGGATCAGGAGGGATGAGGCCAATGCCATCAAGAGATGCTGGTAGGATATACAGACAGCCGAGCCAACAGATGAATGGTCCGCTGCCACCACGAAGGAATTCGCGCAGAACAAGGCC
>MSJI02000838.1:94166-154729 GCA_001931905.2 Cladosporium sp. IMV 00045 | reverse complement strand
AAGCAAACACCGACCTGATACTTCTCGAGACATCTCGCATGAGTGACCACGAAGGCTGGCGGACTGAGAATGAGCAGCGCTCGCGGAGAAGCGTCGCCGCCGTCAGGCCATCACTCCGCCAGGTCGCACAACGTGAGGCGACACACCAGGAACAAGAAGTCTGATCCATTCTTAGAATTGTCAAACGATGTCAACCTCACCGAGCAGCCAACTCCGCGGAGGCCGAAAGGCGAGGACAACGACGGAGGCGGCGACGTCGACGACCAGGGCGACTCGATACTTGCAGACGTACGCGAGACCACCCTCGCGTGTTGCCGGCATGAACTGTGTAGCTGACACTGGGCCGCTCTGCAGCTTGTACTCACGCCCCTGAACATGGTCACCACCATCATCAGCCTCATCCTAGTGGATGAGCAAGAGCGCCGGTGGCGTCTGTCACAGCGCGCCGAGTCGGCATCCGTCTGGCAACGCCTCACGCACTGGTCGAAGACGCCATATCAGGACGCAGGCACCTCAGCGTGGAGTCATCGCCGAAGCCCGCGGCGCGCCGACCCCGCCGAACATCATCCCACGCCCTCATCGAACTGGTTCTATCGCAGGAAGAAAGGCGCCATCGCAAGGCTGGAGATCCGCGACGCCCTGGAGATGCGAGGCCGGGTGCTGGTGGCGCTGATTGCATGGGCCTTTCTGGGAATGCTGGCGCTCTATTACGCAATGAGGCGCGCATATAATTGGATCGCGGCTTGAGGCGCTGCTGCACCGTCGATGAAACAGCGCCTGGCCGACTCGCGAGTTTTTGAGTTGTTGTGCGAGACCTCGTGCGCTGCTCGCGGTCGGTCATCGACGCTTCACGATATCTGATGATTGCACGACGTCGGAAATGACACGGACAGAACGGTGGCATGATACGAGTATTGAGACACATTACGAAAGAGGAAATTGGACTAAAGCGATGATGTTGCGGGAATGAGGTGAGGTAAATATCTCTTGGCGTTCAAGATTGGAAAGAGCGAGTCGAGGTTGAAGGCATTCGCAGACGACCAAGAACCCCTCACGCAAATGCCATCGAGAACATCTCTAGGACCTCGCTTGAAGACAGAGGATAATGGAAACGTGATGTCTGGTCCGAACGTGTATTCGACACTAAGGTTAAATCTATGAGTGCCTCTCGAGTGGATCACTTCCAGCTCAAGAGCTTTGGATCAAGCAAACGCCAATTTCTACCCCTGTTCATTATGCATGATGCTTCCCGCGTGACAGAAATGTCCCTCACATAAGCTAGCATGGCCGTTGCCCATTGTGGGTGAACTTCGCCTTTGCGCATTACTTCTTTCCTTCGCGTTGCCTTCGCATTTTGAAGTTAAAGCCACTACTCATCGTCGATGAACTCCACCATGACAGTCCCGTTATTCAAACCGGCATCCGCAATAGGAACTTCCAACATCTCCATGAGGTTCTTACCCATGCTGATGAGCTCGAAGGCTTTGCCTTCTTTGCCTTCAAATGGAGAAGCCTTGAGCCACTCGTAGATGCGGGAGACAGGATCAGTGAGCGAGAAGCGACGGACGATACGGCCACCGGAATAACGGAATTGGATGCGCGTCGTCTCTGTGGGGTCGGTAGATGTGGGCTCCTCGTGCGGCGAAGTGGAGGAAATGCGAGAGAAAGGTGTATCTTCGCTTGCTGCCGGAGCGGTGGATCCATTTGATGCAGCCGGACCCATGTCTGCGGTGTCCATAGCCTCAGGGACAGATGCCGACTCCTTGCCCTTTCCTTCGGCTGCTTTGGTGAGCGAGTCGGGATCCTCTTCGCGCTCCTTGCTGCTGCTGCCATTGGCCAGGCTATTTTGCATGGCCATCTGGAGCATCTCTTCCTCGCTCATCTGGCCAACGTCCTTCTTGCGCTCCTTCCTCTGGGTCTGAACCGGGTTCTTCGAATGCATGTTCAAGCTGTAGCGGTCAAGGAACTCGTGCAAATCCATGAGGAAGTCGGCAGGTTTGGGTCCAGGGGAGCCGGACCACGTCTTGACCTGCTCTCCGGTCCTGGGATCGACGATGGCGATATGAGGGTACGAGTCTTCGTTGTCGCGGTGCATGCTGAAGTAATAATTAACGTACTCCTGACCCCGGGGGTCATCTTTGTTGTACTGCAGGAAGATGAAGTGTTCCTTGACGGTATCTTTGATAGATTCGTTCTTCCAGATGTCACGGTTCAGCACCTGGCAGTCGAAGATAGAGGGATCCTGCACGTTGACCAGGATCCATTTCTCGGTCTCCTTGCCTTCATCGCGAGCCACTGAGATGGGGATCGCAGAGATCAGGTCGAAAGGAGGGCGGAAGAGGTCAGCAAGGAGGTTTGACTTGGAAGTCGCATCAGATGCGCCGCCAGTAGCTCGCGACAGGACACGACGGTGAGCTTCGGGGTCTTCGGGGTTATCTTCTGACCAGATCGAAGCCTCATCGCGCTGGTTGAAAATCCCAGCACGTCGAGCGTTCGAAGAACGGTTGTATCTCTCGCGCGCCGCCAGCTGCTCGCCGATAGCAGCCTGCATCTGGTCTGGGTCATCCCGCCAGTCACTTCCAGGTCCGACAAGCGTCTCCGTTGTGCGAGCCATGGGTGCTCTTACGCCTTCCTCGTCGACATCATCTTGACCACCTGCTCCACCAGCTCCGCCTCCAGCTCCGTACATCTCTTGCTGTAGCCTGCGTGCCATAGCCTCGTCGTCTTCCGTGGAAGGCCCGCCTTGCGGCCCAGAGGTCTCCATGACTTCATCATCGTCGTCGTCTAGGTTTATCGGGTCATCTCTTGTCGCGGTAGGTTGTGTTTGAGGCGCGGGTGCTGAGCCAGCAAGGTCCGGGTTGTTGAAGAACAGCTCGATAGCCTGCTCCACATTACCGTCGCTAAATTGGAGGTATTGCTGGGCTTGTTGTGGCGTAGTTGAGGTGATGGCGCAGAAGGTGCCGATCGCTTCGTCGTCCATCGCTTCGGTCGGTCGTGTGTTTGTAAAGTTCAGGCAAGCAAGCTCTGAGTAATCCGCGAGTTTCTTTTGTGTCGCTGTTTGCGTTGGATGAGATGGCAAAGTGAATGCAAAAGGTCGGTCTAAGAGGCGGCTTTCGAAGCTCTCGAAGGTTCTGAGCAAAGCGGTGCAGGCGCCCAAACGGATGAGTCTCCTCTTGGAGGATGCTCGCAGGTGGTAGATATAGAAATCGTTCGCGACGGGGCTTAGGAGCAAATGCAAACAACGACGTTTGATGCTCGCGGGTGTCACGTCGTAGAGCCGGGGTGGGTCGGTGATAGCGGGTAACAATAGCAAAAGCACTGCTTTCACAGCAGCGTTGGTGGGTTGGTGGTTTCGCCATCCCGATCTGCTTCGAAGGCACGTCATCGCCCGCTGCCTGCCCGCACCGCCAACTCTCCGAAGCCCTTCACATGCCAATGTGAAAGCGGTGAGGCTGTCAAGGTCAATAATAATGAAGTGAATTGACACATTTGACTCGGGCAACTTTGTTGATATGAATCGGTGAATTCTACCTTTATGTCCTCAATTCGCAGCGCTCGTTCTTTCTAACACCACTCGTGAATATATATATCTCTGATGAATACATGTATGTACAAATATCTATCCTGTCTTTTCGTAGATCCATAGTTTCATGCCTGCTCATGTACAATTCAGACTCTCTGCACGAAGTCTCAACTCAGCATTATTCTCATAGACCAACCTAGAGCGACTCTTTGAAGTGCTGGTAATCTTCACCTGTCTTCTTGCCGAGAGAGTGCAGGATTAATTTCTCGTAGCCACCAACAGCGCTCTCAAGCTGTTCCTCAGTGATAGCTTCGTGATCCGAGTGGGCGACCAGAATGGTGCCAGGACCGTAAAGATACCTCTTCTGATCCTTCACAGACTTCTCAAGGTTGGGGATGTCCGTACCGTAGTTCACAATCATCGTGTCGAATCCCGGGACGTCAGCATCAATGTCGACAGGGCTGTAGCCCTCGCCAGAGAACGAAATGCCAATAATGTCGGCGGGCTCTTGGCCATCCTTGAGAAACTTCGTGATGGCCGTGTTCATGGCGTGCGTAGTCTCGTTCCTCATAGAAGCAGGGGTGCCTTGAGCGATGCGGATAGCAACTTTAGCTTCTGCTGACTCGGCCACTACGTTATGGGCGACACCGCCCTGGATTGTGCCCAAGTTGATGGTCGTCTTGCCGAATTTCTCGTCCACAGGGAGACTCTCGCCGAGTTCGATTAACGCAGCCAGGGCAGAGACGACAACCTCGTTAGCGCTGAGGCCCAGCCAAGGGTATCCGGAATGAGCAGCCTTGCCCTTCGCGTGGATTTGGAAGCTCAACATGCCCTTGTGACCAGACGCAAGCTTGCCTTCAGTGGGCTCACCGAAGATGATGGATTGCGGTTTCAAGTCGAGATCGTTAGCAGCACGCATGCCATCACCGCCAGTCTCCTCGCCAACGACATAAAGCAATGCAATGTCATCGGGATGAATTCGCTTGTCAGCCAGAAGGCTGTTGGCAGCAATGACTTGAGCGGCGACACTGGCCTTGGCGTCGACTGAGCCGCGTCCTGAGATGGTTTTGTCGCTGTGGCGTTTGTACTCGTAGAAAGGCGGCACCTACAGTATGTGAGTCATGACAGGATATAGATGGTGGTTTCCCGAGCTGCTTACAGTATCGATATGGCTCGAGATCAATACCTCAGCATCGCGCTCACTGCCGGGCCAGGCCAACACGTTGAACCTCAGAGGATCTTTGGAGACGACCTGTTTCTCAACATGGTAACCTTGAGAGGCGAGGCTGTCCACCAACCACTCGCCCACCTCCTTCTCATTTCCAGAGATTGACTCTATCTGCGTCAGATTTTTGTGAAATGCAAACAGATCGTGGGTCAAATCAAGATGCTTGTATGCAGCATCGCCCTGCAAAACATCCTGTTGGACACTGAGAGCGCAAGCAGCGGACGCCCAGGCGCCAAATATAAGCGCTTGCTTTGACAAATGCATTGTTTGAGGTATGTATGGATGTATGTAAGGAAGATTGGAATATCCCGAGGGATTGTTTCAAGTGAAGTCGGACATGCAGGAACGACGTGAGTTGGCTGGGACCCCGCGCCGCGCTATTTGTTGATGCCGCCCGCCGCTTCGTCTGTTGTGCTTGTTGTGCCTTATGTATTGGCCCGTACGCCATTCATGCAGATGCATATCAGGTCCCCGTGCGACGCTTTGTTTTGTTGTTTCATAATTCGCCTCTCTATGCGGCAGATGCCTTCCTGGCCATAGCACCTTTACTTACCACCACTCTCACCTCTCTTTCCGCGCGCTATGTTGTGAATTCCGGGCGGCGTCTCACTCCAGCTTCCTTCCCGCTCCTTGTCTCTTGCCTACATCATACACCACCGACGACCTGCACGGCCAGGAGGACTTTGGATGCCCTTGCTAGGAGACAAGCAACCTGCACACGACGACACGATTTCAATTGACCCCATACGCGTACTCCACATCCATCCTTCCCAGTCCATTCTATCGACATATCATATCGGCAACCATGAACGCGGGACACGCCGACCCGGAAGCACTATACACAAAGCAAGCATGCATAGGAGGTGGCAGTTTCGGCAAGGTCTACAAGGGCGTAGACAAGCGTACAGGAGAGTCTGTGGCCATCAAGATTATCGATGTTGAGAACGCGGACGACGAGGTGGACGACATCATTCAAGAGATCTCCATCCTGTCTGGCTTGAACTCGCCATACGTCACCAAGTACTATGGCTCGTACCTCAAAGGCTCCGACTTATGGATCATCATGGAGTTCTGTTCAGGAGGGAGCTGTGGAGATCTCCTCAAACCAGGCCTCATACCGGAAGACTATATTTGCATCATTGTGCGAGAGCTGCTCTTGGGCCTTGAATATTTGCACAACGACGGCAAGCTGCATCGCGACATCAAAGCTGCAAACATCCTCCTCGGAGCCAATGGCCAGGTCAAGCTGGCTGACTTTGGCGTGTCGGGCCAACTGACGGCGACCATGACCAAGAAGAACACCTTCGTAGGCACGCCTTTCTGGATGGCGCCAGAAGTCATTAAGCAATCTGGCTACGACCACAAAGCAGACATTTGGTCTCTCGGCATCACTGCTTTGGAGCTTGCTCTTGGCGAGCCTCCTTACTCTGACATTCATCCGATGAAGGTTCTCTTCCTCATCCCCAAAAATCCGGCGCCTATGCTGGAAGGCCAATTCAGCAAAGACTTCAAAGACTTCGTGCACCGTTGTCTGCAGAAAGAGCCACAGAAGCGGCCAAGCGCGAGAGATCTCCTGCGTCATCCTTGGGTGAGAAAGGCAAAGCGTACAGCCTATCTTACTGAGCTGATCGAGAGACACGAAAGGTGGCAAGCAACACATCGCGAGGATGGCAGCCATGAAGACGATGACCCATATGAGGAGACACCTGCACGCAACAGCGACGAGGAAGATCTGTGGGACTTTGGCACTGTCAGGCCTGTTGGAGGACGGGCGAGGGGCAACAATGGCGCCTTGAAACCAATGAACGAGAGCGGCATGAATTCGAGAAGTTCGCATGTTCAGCCTTCTCAGTCACGGCGATCGGTATCGAACAAGGAGAACGCACCATCTGAAGATGTCGAGAACACCAGCCGGGGAACGATCAGAGGAAGCATGCTTCCGCCTCCTCTTCCCCGAACACCTTCTCCCTCCAAGCTTTCGCAACCTCAGCAATCCCCAGGCGTCGCTGCGAAGGTGCCTTTGCCTGCATCGCCAACACGCAAGCCTGTTCCGGCTGTAGAAACACCACAGTCGTCTCCTGGCAACAAAATCAATTCATCGTCGCCAAAACCGCCAGCCACACCTCAGTCTCCCCGTCATCTGAACGACGACTTCCTCCAACAGAGCATCGCTAGTGACATGTCTCAGTACATGAAAGGGCTGTCTATGAACGATGAGCAAGCAGCAAAACCCGCAACGCAGTCCTCCAACAACGCACAAGCCAGCCCCAGACATCTGAATGCGCCGCGACCACAGCCCCCAAGAACGCCTTCAAACCCTCTATTCGAAAAGCCTGTACCATCACTAGCACCACCTAGCTCCAACAGCCAATTTCAAACACCAACAGCGCCACCGTCAGCGAACAGAGATTTTGCGCCTCGCCAACAGCCCGGGCCAAGCACCTCCTCTTCAAGACACTCCCAGCAAACCCCCACCGCGCAGCAAGCAGACCCACAAGTCACAGCCCTGACATCAGTCGTCATCCCCGCCCTCGAAGCAGCCATGCACCGCCGCAGCTACCAACTCTCCCTCCTGACAAAACAACACAACACCTCCGTTTCATCTCTTTCCTCCTCCCAAGCAGCGCAAGCGGACCGCGAGCTGGCCGAGCGCCGGGCCCAGCACGATTTGATCAAGAAGTACATGGCTAAGGCGTGCAAGCTGTTCAAGGATATCGACTATCTGGACGGCGTGGCGCCTGTCGGCATGGGCGAGGGCGTCGATGGCCTCTTGGAAGGGTTCTTGGAGGAAGTGCTCTGTCGTGTTGAGGCTGAGGATGCGTAGATGCGATGGCTACCTGGGACCGGCTCGAACGGATGCTGTTTTTGACAACTTTTCTTTTGTTTCCTTTTCCCTTATTGATTCGAGTTCTTTCAGCGCATGACTTTTGGAGGATTACTTTGCACTTGCTTCATTGCGACATGGGCGTTGGAGACGATTACTTTTTGACCACTACTACCACCAACAACACCACTAGCCGCATAGACCACGCTGATTGGACGAGCCTTTAGATGAAACTTTGAATTTTGATGATTGTTTTCTCTCGCAAGTCTCTTTTGGAAAGGATTTCATTTCTTCTGTTTGAAACGCCACTCGCTACGGAATACCGACGACTTGTGCTGTTTGTGTATCCATGTCGAGCTAATACTGGGGTTTGAGTGAGATGTCAACGCTCTTTCCGAAAAGAGACCCCCAATGGCGAAGAAGCCATACACCCTCTTAGAATGCTTCCATCCCCTTTCACCGAAAGAAACAAACCCCAGAATTCCACACAAATCAAAGACCGCAATTAACAACACTCAACCCCCTCTCCCGCCCATAAACCAACCAATCCACCTCCTCCACCCTCCCGCCCAGCTCCATCCTCCTCCTCTGCTCCTCGCAAACCCCCACAAGCAGCCTCCGCACCACACTCGTGTTCTGCCCGATACCGTGGCCCTCGAACGCTTTCAGCAGCTCGATCGCGCGCACTTTAGCGTCTGCGTTCGACGTCGCGAAGCCCGCGATGAAGATCGGGAAGACCGCTTCGCGCCGGTCCACGTCGCCATTGGCCAGGATTTGCGAGGCCAGCGTGAGGATGTGCGAGGCTCGTGTGGATGTATCGGCGTTGAAGGCTGCTTGGTTGGCGACGGGGAGGAGGCGCTGGGACGGGAACATGCTGCTGCGCGTGTAGATTGTTGTGGATTGGTAGAGGAGGAAGGCCTGGTTTGGGGGATTAATTTTCTGTGAGCGTCGTTTCTTCGGTAATAGACTTACATGTTCGAAGACATATCTCAGACGCGGATCGAGGTTTTGCCCCGCCACTGCCGATTCCTTCCCGAGAAACTCTGGATATGCCTGCATCCAGAAGCCAGTCAACTCGCCTTGTAATTGCGAAACTCGGGCTTGCCATCGTGCACATCGGCCTGGGGAAATTGATGTGCGCCCTTCTGCTTCGGATCGGAACTCTTGAGCGGCTTGTGCGATCTTGGCCGTGTGTATAAACACCCCTCTTATCAGGTTCATGATACTCGATGATGCGTGCGAGTCGACGCGGAAAGATGGACTTCGTTGTGCGGCAACGGGCATTCCAGAACCAAGAGATGGCAGCAATTGCTGCTCGAGCACCGTGCGGAAATAGTCGACGTTGCCGTTTCCCATCAGGCAGGCGTAGGTGTCGAAGGAGCAGATCGCCCACATGATGAAGGCGTGTGGTTCTTGTCCGAAATGAGAATGGCGGTTTTGCGTCAAGCGCGCGAGGTGTTTGAGGTGGTCTACCCACATCCCCGCGCCGGCGTTGCTTGCATCTACGGTCATTGATATATCGTATATGAAGAGGAGGTAATGTCGGAGGAAGACTCCGTCTGAGAGTAGTTCGTTCGATGTGGGTGTTTGTGCTGAGAGTGCTCGATCGTAGTGTTCAATGGCTTCTTCTAGTGTGGCCTGGCCTCTGTAGCTGAGGTTGAGAGCGCTTAAGGCGCACATGGCGTGATGAAGCTGTTTGATTATTAGATCGAATCGAGGGGGGTTAGTGATAGGGTATTGGCTTACAGGTTGGAACTTGGCCGCCTCGGTTTCGAAGATATCTCTCGTTGAGCTTGGGTTCAACTGGCTGCTGGCGGGGTTGAGGTCTTTTGGTACGAGTCGGGAAACGATGTAGTGACGGAAGTGTGATATGAGACGGCTTTCGGCAGGTGTCATGTGCGTGACTGGTGTGCTTGGTTGTGACGAAGTCGCCGAAGAAGGCGTGATGCTGAGCGACATTCGTTGCATGGTCTCGGGCAGGCCAGCTGGCCGGCCAGAAAGCTGCAGTGACATTGATGCCAATGGCTCCTCAAATCGATCCAAGACGATGACGTTGGGGTCGGGTTTCGGTTTTGTATTGCTGCCGGTACTAGACGATGTGCCAGCTCTTTGCCTAGGACTTGTTTGCTTTCTGCTTGATCTGCCACTTGCGCTTGATGCATACTCAGGGAGGTCGGCGAAGCTCTTCGGTGTTACGACGACACTATAAGTTCCCGGTAATGTCGATTCGGCTTTCCGTTCGCGATCTTCGTCGTTGGTCAGGGTTGCGAACTCTGGGAGGTCGTCATGGCTGGAGTCAAACTCTTTGCTCAAAGGGGAGTTTTTTCCACGGGTGGTTGCTATACGCCAATCAGTATTTCGCATCGCCTACCGTTGGTCTATCTTCCCATAGTTAAAAGCTAGTGCGGTCGACAAGCGGATGAAACTTACGATCCCAGACTGAACTGCCAGATGTTGAGACATTGCTATGCTTGTGTTGTGTACTCGATGTCGCGTCACTGAACTGCTGTGCTGTTAGCCCATGTCACCACAGGACCTTGAAGATCATAAAAAGTGCAGCATACATTCCATCTCACTTCCCAGTCGCAATCTTTATGAAGGCGGGTGCAAGGCTGCCAAATGTTTAGTATATATACTGTCAGTCATCAACATGTGCTGCTACGTACGCCGCATCTTGGCTGAATCTCATCACATTTCACCTGTAGATCGTTAGCATTGGTGCAATGGATCGAGTCGCGTGCGTTCGCGGACCTTTCTCCCTCTGCATGTATCTGCATGTATGGTCAGTCAAGTTCAAAAACGTGCTTGGTTCGGGAATGTTGAAACGCACAGCAGCCGGCTCTTGAGCGATGTGAGAGTCGTGGAGGTCGCCCAGACGGCAACGCATTTGACGAAGTTCGACGAGAGCTCGACGAGGATTCGACACCTTTGCGCGGCGCCAGGTGCGGGAGGGGATTTCGAGTTTGTGAAGGTGGTGAAGGGCCATCCTCATCTTGATGCTGCATGTTTGCAGCTAAGAGCGATTTTTTCTGTGAGAAGTCTTCTGCCAATCGTAGGCTCTCCACGGTATAGCGGGTTGGTGGCTTCTAACGCGGGCTGAGTGATCCACAAGGTGACCGTTAGCATCTCTCGAGTGTAGAGCGTGAAGGCATTAGAAGCGACACGGTCAGGCATCAAGTGGCAGACCAAAAGTACTTTGTCAGGAGCAACTGGGCTAGCCCTTGACGATACTTTATGCTAACTCTCGGGAACCTGAAGAAAGTGGCATGTCTTAGTCAAAGGTAGGGAGTAGACTGTTGAAGCATAACAGGCATTAAGGAATGCCACACTTCTAGGCGTGAGAAGGGTCGACACTTCGCCGGCGACTGCAGCCACGGTCGAAAAGAGTTTGCAAACCGGGAGCACAGGCTACAATAATGACGGCAGGCGGCATGGCATACGACAACCCGGCTTCAACATGTCGCTAGCCATTAGGACGGGTGTTATGCGCGTGGTGGCTTGAAAGGAATATGCCGCTGCTGCCCACGGCATCATGGCGGGCGGATTGGCCAGCTGCACGACTGAGTAGAATAGGCCTGTGGCGGCCACGAGGTGGATCCTTCCGAAGAGCGCCACCAAGGGCCGAGATAGCGTATAGGTATATTGCATCTAAGGCATTGGATGGCGGCTAGATTACTACAGTAGCTCGAGTAGGTTATGCGTTCGTAAGTAAGAAAGCCGAGCCTAGTGGCAAACATAGCCACAAGCGACTTGATTCCCGTCGTGGGTAGGGCTAGAAAAGGAGGCGTTCTCGACATAACCCGGAAAGGAAGCGCATGTTCCAAATAGTACTATGGTATCTGGTATATCGGCGAATGCGGGCGTTTCGTGCTGACCTGACTTCTACTGGACTCCAAGACAGCGTATTGGTGGATCGCACGAAGTGATTTGGCATGCTACGCGAGGCGGCGTAGTTGTCTCGCCACACGCCGTATAGTGAGAGAATCAGGGCTGTCCGGAAAGCGCCGACTAATAGGCTGATTTTTCACGCAATCGAAAATCTGGCTACCTCGATCAAGAGAAGCGTGGCCATGTCGACAATGAGGGTGACGATGTTAGTGAAGAGTGCTAGCGGGTAAGGCTGTGTGACAGCAGTCGATCAGGGCCCAGCCTCGACCAGCCAGCTTCGGGCGCGGGTCTAGAACAATGCCCGGTTTTAGGCTCCGGGTACATGCAACACCCATCACCTTGCCTCCATCTACGCGATTTGAACTTTCGTTGTCAGAGTCCCAATTCCGGTTAGGCAAACGAAACATTCAGAATATGCATCAAGTACAAAGTTGAGGCCATGTGCCCGTTTCCGACGGTCTAGACAGGCTTCCTGGTTTCAACGCCCACCCAGGCTCCAAAACAATACGTCGCCGCAAAAGGCTTGGATACTTCCTGCTAAGACCGAATGACTGATGAAGATCGATATCATGTCTCGTATATTTCGCTTTGACCAGCGGTGGCGTCAAATATCATCCAGCCAGCCCATAGTCCACAAAACGGCGGCATGTTCGCCGAAAGGGGACGCATGCAGCGTCTGCGACAAAGGTCGACGAATAAATACTGCTATACTACCATCGGAACCATCCCCCGTGATCCATCCCAGCAGTCCGGGAATGATCGCCAGATCAACGTGGCTACCACGTGTGCTGACACCCTTCCACGTGCCGTCTGCATGTCAGGTATTCTAGGATGTTGACGCATTCGCAGCGCCCGACAGCCGCTCTCGCACCATCGTGGACGGATCATCCTTCGCTAGGCTTAGAATAGCAGGGCGGAATTCTGCAGCCAGCTGTTTTGAGAACTTGACTGCTGCAGTGATGGCGTCGGCGCGCAACAACCGGACTGCTTCACTCCCTGCGTCTGCGCGGAATAAGTGCTCCCTCAGGCTCTGGATGACATCTTCTCCTGCAGCGGAAGAAGGATCCGCCTCCGATTTCGTCAGGCTTTCGAAAAGACCGGCGATGCCCTTGTAAACCGCGCGTTGGAGCGTGATATTCGGGTTTCGCAATCTCCGTGTCTCCTCCAATGAGCCCGCAACTTGACGCCGCAACTCATCACCCTTGACTTCGTTGGGATTGACCGACGCGAAGATCGCCTCGATAGCAGCCGCCATCGTCCCATCTCGCCTATTGTCTTAAGTCAGCTTGCACGACCACGCACGTGGACGGCGGCTTTGTGGATCCACTCACAATTCGGCTGCACTTGAAGCCTTTGAGCCATCCTTATCGACATCCATGGCGTCGTCCTCGGAGTCTTCGTCGATCAAGGGTCTCACCACACCCAATACGGTCTCGTGCATATCCAAGTCTCTCCGCGCTTCCCCGACTTGTGCAAGCGCCTTGACCGCATGCGGACGGTAGACTGCGTTCTGACGCTTCGCCTCCCTGACAGCGATCTGCATGGCACCCACGTGTCAGCCTTGTCGTTCTTGTGTTGCGCATCCTTCTGAGTCCGCGGGTGCTTACCTTGACAACGGCTGACGCCACATTGGATTCAGAAAGATACCATGTTTTGGCACTTTGAACGAACTTCACAAAGGCAGCCAACACCACCTCCTTACCTTCCCATGTCTTGCCTCCCAGTGCTTTCTCCAAATTCGGCCAAAGCAGCTTCGCGGCATCAGCTGAGATCTTGCCTTCGCTTACTGATACGGCCGTAACCGAATCGGCCACGGTGCGCGCAGCAGTGTGCTTCAAAGTCCACTGTGGAGAGTCAAGATGGGTATTACACAGCTCGAGGATCTCCTTGAGGTAGAGCAAGACCGCTCTTGAGCCACCAACCGCCTCCTCCCAGGTGTTCTGGAACTGCTCTTTGACGGCGGCATGGGAGTCGTGTCTCCCAACGAATACGAACGGCAGGATCGAAGACGCGAGGTGATTGAACCTGTCGCTCGCTTGTTTGGCAAGCGCCAGTACGATTTCGGCAGCTGTCAAGCTCCTGCGCTCGCGGTCATGCTCGGAGTCGAAATACAGTCCTTTGGCGAAATTGACCGTCCGCAGGATCTGCTTGTCGGATGCGTGCCGTGCAACATATCCAGAAGCTGCCGCATACGAGCTGGACACAGTCTCGTTGCGATCAAGCACCAACTTCTCGATGAGTTTCATGAAGTCGTCCGCCACTGGCTTGAAGACGGCCATCCGCCTCGTGCTCAGTGAGACTAGTATTCTGCTCGAGCCCACCTTGGACGGCAGACCAACAGCGCTCTTCATTGCGTTTGCAAGACTTGGCTGGAGCTCTTGCATGGTCTCGTCGTCCACCAAGTCAAGACAGCGTTCGATCGCCTGCATAATTGGACTGCTTCTAACATTGGACAATCTCATGTCGTCGATCTTCTGCTCGGTCAAATTGTACTTCGAGGCGTTGAGGTGAATGTAGTTGACTGCTTCGGGCTCAAGCGAGCTGAGCAATCCGACCAAGCGCTCTACCAATTCTGGAATGAAAGGCCGCAAGGTCTTGCCGTTACTCTTCTTGACGATATCAAGGAGAGTACGTACCGCGAAACCTTGAACTTCCTGAGCACTCGACTCCATGCCTGATGGGGAGAGCAAGAAAGGCAGCACATGTTTCAGCATGTTAGAAGCGGTCTTCGTGGAAGAATGATCAGCTTCCAGTGCACGAGTCAAAATACCCGTGAGTGTACGCGCCAGAGACGCAGCGGCCGCGCGCACCGACTCTTTGATATCGTCCAAAACCTTGAAGCAGCTGTTCCAGATCCTCTCCAGGTAAGGCTCATACTTCTCCATGGACCGACCTGATACCAAGTCGGCGATGGCCGCGCAACTAGCCTGTCGAGTGCGCCATTCCTTGCCTAGTATGCTGGCTAGCAGGTCCTCAATGATGGCGTCGAAGTGTTTCTCAATCGTCGCAGATGAGTCTTTGACGAGTGCATTCCAGATATCGTTCATCGACCTTCGCACTCCCTCGTTGGGGTCGAATCTGTATCGGAAGAGCTTGGGATAGAGCTTGGGGTTATCAGCCAAGTAGCCATCGACACTCGAGTCGGAGAGCACATTGCTCAGACCGAAACGTCCGAACGCTGCACGACTCGACCAGATTGCGTTTGATGAAGCCATCGACATGAACCTGTATACCAGACTTGAGTCGCCCACTTCGGATGCCAGACTCATGATGTCCTTGTATGTAGAGACAGAGCCATCGCCAGTAGGCAGGGCTCCAGGCTCAAAGAGCTGGGTATCCGCTGAAACGGTGCCAGCCAAGCCCGTCTGCTTGTCCGAAGAAAAGGAAGAGACAAGATCGCGGACGAGATCATCCTTGAGCTTTCTGTCGCCTTTCTCGTACACCAAGCCCAAGCCTCTGGATGCAGTTTCTTGCACCAGCTCGTCGCGATCAGTGAGACAACGCTTGAACGCGACCTGAATTGGGCCAAGGCGATCCTGGATCTCTTGCTCTTCACCACAGAATTGCACGAGACACAGAAGCCACATCGAAGCTGCTTTCTTCAGCGAGGGTTTAGTCTGTGCGCAGTCTGCGATGAAGCGATCTGCCAACTTCTTCAGCGTCGTCCCTCTCTTTGGTCCCTTTGGCGTCTCGCCCTCGATGTCCATCTTCGCTGCGAGTGCGCTAGAACGCCACCCAGAAGCGACGTAGCTGAAAGCTTCGCCGACACCGAAGTGAACCTCTGCTTGCTTGACCTCGTGGAGTTTGTGAAGTTGCTCGATCACGTAGGTAAGGTTTGAAATTGAGTCCTCTTCAGCTGGCTCATCAAGCACCATGGAAATTTGACCAAGGCATAGAGTCGCTTGCTCGTTTCCGGTCTTAGCGACCTCGTATACGCTGTCAATTGCCTTCTTCACGGTGTCTTGTTCGGGAACGAAAGCGCCGAACATGCAGAGCTGGCCGAGTGCCACGAAGCAAGCCTCTCTGAGCAAGGAATCCTTAGAGGTGGACAGAACTTCCAGGAGCAGAGACTTGAATTTGTTGTAAAGCTCGTCTCCCTCAATGCTGGTAGTGATCCTGTAGCAAATTCGCGCAAAGGCGAAGCCAAGGGTCACAAGGGCGCCGTGGACTTGATTCGCCTGAGCTCCAACCGCAGTCTGCCAGTTACTGGCTTTCTCGATAAGCTGGGTAAGTTGCTTCCCTACATTCGCGCTGTTTGCAGCTTCATGTGTTGCAACAGTCGCATATGCATGAGCGGCGGCCATCCGAGCATTATGATTGTTAGATAGGATTGAAGGTACCAGGTGCTCAACGTAAGGAGTAAGCTTCTTGATCATCTGATTCGAAGAAAGAGATAGGAACTCGACGACGTGTTCTTGAGGGGCATTGGGGTCGGCTGCGATGCCCTCAAAAATTGCGCACTGAAGAATGGCCAGCGATTGAGGGTGTTCCTGGCTGACAGATACCATGTGAGCTTTGATAGCGTTTCGCGCCTTGTCATCACTCTCAGCAGCGGTGTCGAGTCTGCGTTCCCATTCATGATCCATGTTAGGTGGGTTGCCAGCAGAAATGAGCGCCTCGTTGAACAAGATCCGTCGAGCAAAGGCAGACATATGTGCGAAGCAATGTTTGCGAATTTTGTTCGCATTTCGGGCCACTGCCATCGCTTCTTCGTCGGAGTCGATCGTCCTCCCGGTGAAGAAACCTTCAATCACCGCATTGAAGGCGGGAAAAGAGATGGGCTCCCCTCCAGCGACAGCGAAAGATCCGTTGAGCATGCTGTACCAGTATGGGCTGAGACCACGCTCGGCTTCCTCGCGAAGCTCCATGCGCTCATTCCTAGCGCCAATGCCGAGAATGTCAACCCATCTCGCCTTGACGGAATTGAATGGCAGACATCTGTTTGCAAAACGAACGGTGACGTAACGTGTGCTGCGAAGACGCTTGTTCTCTTCGAGGTCAGACGACAGATCCATCTGCTCGATTAGCAGATCTTCCAACACAGATTGCTCATATGTAGTAAGCGTCAAGCGAGCTGTTGCACTCAGAACAGTAGAAAGAGACTCTTCGATGCTGACTATGATAGCGCTGCCAGAAGTGTCCTGCGCGAGAGAGCTGAAAAGCCATCGAAGAAGATCAAAACTCGTAGCTTCCTGCTCAACGAGTACTTCACGTGGGCCTGCCTTGGAAAGTAAACCAATCACTTCGTAAGCGTACCCGCGGGAGACGAGGTCTTCATTTCCGCCGACTTTGGGCCAGCCTTGGTTTTCAATGAAGTCTCGTAATCTTGACACGACCCGAGGTGAGATCGCGTGTAGGGTCTCCTCCCCGCCGTATCTGGCGACAAAGTTTACATATGCGAAGACTGCGGATCGAAGCTTTGTTGCTTCACGCCCGATGTTGGCACGGTTGCTGTAAGTTGCGTTAGTATAAGCATTTCATAAGTAAGGCCAGTGCTTGGAGTCAAGAGTCTGTCTTGTGCAGCAAACAAGCAATCAACGTACCTTGATGGCATGCCTGACATGGCCGAGTCTTCGCCATCAGACTCTGGCGGAGCTACACCATCTTCAACCAAACTCATGATCTTGTTCGCAAACGTAGTGCTCTTGGTAGACTTTCCCAGCAAGCCCAGAATTTTCACACGAAGCGGAGGACGCACACGTGGTGCTTGTGCCTCGCCGAAGTATAATGAGAATAGCTTGTGGATCAATTGCTCGTCCTCCAGGTCTGTGGCGGGAAGTGTTCGTTTCATCATGTCGTCGCCCACATCACTGATCGTAGAGGCGGCGTCTGCTGAGGCGAATAAGGCGGGTAGAAAGCGTTCCGAATCGTTGAATAGGCCGCTTGCCAGTAGCTTTGCAGCCAGGACTTTGTGCGCAAGAGGTTCAAGCCGCCTTGCGCTGCTTCCCAAACTCCAGGCTTGCCTTGGACGGTGAAATAAGCATGCTCGTCCGGCGTGAGTCCTGGGCAGGACTGTCCGGTTGACTTTTGTGGTATGAACAGTAGGACCTTTCCAAGCCATGAAGCAAGATACTGTGCATCATTGTCGGAGACCTCGTACTTCGATCGCAGTTCCACGTCGTCTTTGCTACCACGGGGAGGAAGTTGAAACGTCTCCAGTAACCGCAAGAGAAGATTGAAGATCGTCGGACCGTGAGCTCCACTACCTGCGATCCCACTGACGACCACTGGCAAGAGAGTGGATTTCTCGGACAGCCTCAAACGGTCCACGCCTTGCTGAATGTAGAGCATATCGAAATGTCGAATAAGCGAGCTCTGTTGGTCCTTGAACTGTTTGATAAGAGCAGCTACGGGTAGCTGGATCGATTCTGGCTTGACTCGGGTGTTGACATGCTGGCAAATAGATATTACTTTGTTGCGAACACTTTGATGTTCAGACGCCAGCTTGAGGAGTAAAGGTGCCAGGTATGTCTTCAGTGATGCTTCCAGTTTGGCATCAGTGTCGGCGAGTGCTATCCGCATTTCGACCTTGCCGACGAGAGACAGCTCTCGCTGCTCGGGTGTGGGTTCACTGGCAGCCATGCTGAATCGTGAGTCGTTGTCAAGGGTCTGGTCGATATCGAGAGGCCAGAACACTTGGGGTTTCCAGATTAGGAAGTAGCGGTATGCTTTCGAGTCGTTATCTTATCATTTCTTGGTTATCTTTGAGAATCCTGGAGTAGAAATCGATTTGCAGTCACTAATGAGTTTCCTGGTCGAGTGGTGAAGGAAGACCAGACTTTCTCACATAATCCGAAGACGATGGACTTCTATAGACGCCACTCTCACGTGCGCGTAATCCATGCTGCCTGCCCTCGATGTGAAACGTTGGCCCTCCGGCGATTCGGATAGCGCCGGGCGTTCAGGGTCTGGCGCCATCATAGAACGTAACTACCAAGAAATGGCGGCCTCCGACAACAAAGACATGTAACAAGGATCTCACCTCCTTATTCTCGGTTTCCTTTGGGAGAATGACGATACGATCCAGCAATCCCTAATATTTCACCAATCCACACTGCAGGTGGTAACAGCACTCGTTTACACAACAAACAGCAGCCATGGCAGGCGCATCCAAACGCTACATCATAACACTATTGACGGCCTCCCTTCTCGCCGCGTACCTCTTTGTCTCCTTCTTCCGCGGCCAGTCAGTAGGCGGCGGATCTCTCGATAATGCCTTCGCGAAGGCCCATGGTCCGGCTGCAGCGAATCAACTGAACGGTCACTCGATCATGCCAAAACTGGGCAACGAAACCGCCAAAGCAGAGCTCGGTCGCGCGACCTGGAAGTACTTTCACACCGTGATGGCTCGCTTCCCCGACAAGCCGACCACGGACGAGAGCGACGCTTTGAAGAGCTACATCCACCTGTTTCAGCGATTATACCCCTGCGGCGAGTGTAGCGAACACTTCCGCCAGATATTGGACAAGTTCCCTCCACAGACATCCTCGCGCTCGGCGGCCGCGGTGTGGGCTTGCCATGTGCACAATGAGGTGAATAAGAGCTTGAACAAGGACATCTTCGACTGCTCCAACATTGGCGACTTTTATGACTGTGGTTGTGCGGAGGATGAAGATACCGATGGACGTAAAGACGCAGTCGGTGATGGGGCAAGCGTGAAGAAAACAACAGGGAAGGGTGATATGAGCGCAGGACGCTTGGAAGGTATCACTGGCACGAACGGGCGTGACTTTAATATGGATTTATTAAAGGAAGATCATGTATGACAACTTGAGAAGGAGGGGTAGGCATATTCCTTATGTGCGGCCATGAGAAAGGCCGGCCGGCTAATTCAATCCTAGGTTGACTCTCGGGGGTTAGATGTTGCATAGCGAAGGCGTTTGGGAATACATTGGTTGAACAAGACGTTCGATGCGGCAAGTTTAAATTGAGCTACTTTCTAACCATTAATTATGCCTGCGAAGCTGCAGGATCGCGCTCCTGGCACCACTTCTCGACTTCCTTCTGTAGCTTGTCCCTCTGATCCTCTACGTTCTCCATCATCTCGTTGACCGTTTTGCCAGCATTCACTTGCTCCTCCGCGCTCAAGCCCTGCCAGACTGTACGCATCAATTCCATGACTGCGAAAAGCTGGTTAGGAAGCCAAGTGACGATCGGGCTACCGCCAGTGGCGGTTGGGTGGCTGCTGCGGCGAATGATGTATTCGCGGGCAAACAGCCAGTGCCTCCAGCGGAAGCTGCGCACGTGGTTGAGGAGTCTCAGATACAGGACAGTCGTGCCAGCATCCTTGCAGCAGTGCTCCTTGACGCCGACTTCATCTGCCCTCTGACGAACGTACTCCAGGAACTCGCGGTGTGGCTTGGGACGGTAGCTTCTGAAGTCTTTCAGAATGTTCGTAAGCGGGTTCTGCGGCATGGGGATTTGCAGCAGATTGTCGAGGAGCGGGATGATCGAATCGTTGGCGCCCGACTCGCCGCGGAAAGACATTGGCTCGTCGTTGTTCTCGCCCTCGTAGATGACACCGTGGGGAAACATCGACTGGTTGGTGATGCCGAAGATGAATGTGCGGTACTGGATGTAGTCCTTGGGACGAGAGTTGGCCCACATGGTCTCCATCGATCCTTCGATGCGTTCCATTGCCTCGAGCATATGGTGGAACGCATCGGTGACATCAGATGGTCCTGCGTTGGCTTCGACCGACTTGAGCATGTCGTAAGTTCCCTTGATCAAGCTAGGTGAGTGCTTGACCATGTCGACGTGGGTCAAGACGAAGCCTGCTTCGGAAGACTTAGGATCAAGACCATGCTCGAAGGCACGGACGAGACGCAGGTTATCGTACTTCGACGTTCCGATCGATGGGTCGGCGAAGCGGTAGTTGTAAGTCGAATATGCGACATAAGACATGAACGGAGGCATGTTGATACTATATGGACGTTAGTATCATAACATTATGACAACGATGTAGGATGCTTACAGCTTCGCAGTCTTAGTCAAAGGTCCAGCAAGGTTCCTCGGCAACCTCTGACGACCAAGACCATAACCTTGTTCCGAGTCTTTGGACCAACGTTCCCAACAAGGCTCAAGAAGATAAGCCGAAGCAAGGAAGGCATAGTCGCGGAAGATAGCCGTGATGGTAACGAGATCTGGATGCCCATCCTTGGTCAAGACGTTATCGATCTCATCCGTCAAGTCAGGAAGGGCATCGCTAAGGTCAATGGTTGGACCGAGTTGGTACGAGGCCAGCAACCCTGGAGTACCATCTTCCTTAACGATGGCCATCCTTTCCGACAACTTGATCAAAGGGTCAAAGGCTTTAGGCAGCTCTGTCTGAGGTGTCTGCAACGGCATGAAACCATTGTGCACCGTAACGGTGAATGGGTCCAACGCGCGAGACATGTTGACTGGGTCATCCTCGACATGCTGCATAGCCATGACCGGCTGATCATTGAAGGTAGCCATGATTGGATGATGAGAGATAAGACAAGGGATGAGGAAATAAATCGATAGGGTTCGATGAAGGTCACGTGTTTCGGGAACAAAGAGTTACGGTTTATTGCAACCGCACAACGAATTTTTTGCAGAGTGTACACAAAGGAACTTGAAAATCGTCCGGGGATTTCGATCGTATATACCCTTTGGCCGGTATTGAATCCGCTCGAGGCCGGAATTCATGCTCGTTCGTAGTTGTTTTGAATTGCTTTCTCATTGGCCTGGCCGGAATCAGAACCTCGCGTCACGTGATGTTGCTTTTGATATCTATGGTATGTGGTCAAGGCGTCGCCCCAAGCGGGACGGCAGTGGGGTCAGGTGGTATGCCATGATGGATGTGGACTTCATTTGATCTTGTGAAGTAATAGAAACCCCGAATAGAGAATTCGTGACATCTCCTTATGCCGTTGAGCCTCGTGACACTCCCAGCTGCTACTCGAACAACGTGGTGTGAATTAGTATATGGTCATGTCGAGAGCCCAGAGTAAGAAAGCATACTGGACCATTGCAGTCATCGAAGCCGCTGCAGGTCATCAATCATCAAAATCGGCTGACTATGACACCATGGCGTATAGATGAGGTTCAAGCATCCAGATCACATGATTTGGTAAGGGGGATCCTCATGTGGGGCGGGCCTGCTTCAACCCCAACCCCAACCCTAACCCTATCAATGGATCTCTTCTGTAGTCATCTGAAGGCTTAGCTGGCTGTCATGCCTCATTGCGTCGTTGATGTATATTGGGATCAATTCATTTTGATTTCTATCTCTGATATCTCAGTCACTGCTTACGCACGTATCATCGACTTTCGTCAACGGTAAGATACTAGCTGCGCAGGAGAAGCAAACATTTCTTTTAAGTGTCTCTGCAACGCATCAAGCAGGTATCTTATAGCCCAGTCAGATCGGAGTGTGGGAGTTCCATTGAAATCGATGGAACATGTACCACGTTCGATCTTCCAGCCAAAGAGTTGCTTCAACCACGATCACATACATATCAAAGATATATAAGTTACCTCCTGGAAGAGGTGTACTCGAAATCACATGCATTGATTTACCTCGGATGCTATTAGTACTGCATGTCCAGCATCATTTTTACAGATGCTGCTGAAAGTCAATGTCTCTCGACGATTGCGAACGTGAAGTTGCCTTAAGCGTGTTCCTTCCTCTTTTCATGTCACATTTAAGCTTATCCCGACCACGGCCGTGGGACTGCAAGGAAACAGGTCTGAGCTCCCGACATCAATGCGATCATCCACCAAGTGATCTCACACCTCAAGGAAGCGATTGAAAAGTATTCTGAATGGTTCGAGCTTGTTTAAAGATAACATATTCACAATCCCATGTCCCATCATGCATGCATCCACCTCGTATCTTCGCATTCTATACTGTAGCAATATAACAGGACGAAACTAAACTCATCGCACCAAGAGCCGTAGAAGTCTCAGAAAGGCGTCTTAAGCTTATCACAGTATCCCGGCGGCTTAGCCTGCGAGCCCTGCGCCCAGCTGATAGCAGTGATGCCGGTAGTGTATGCCATAGCAACGAAACCAACAATGACGAGAATGACGTCGGCGACGCGCTGCCAAGGGCGGGTGGCGACGGCGCGGTAATGCATCAAAGGCTATGTTGTGGTCAGTCGAATGACTCTTACAGGAGGGAACAGGCGGATGGATACTCACAGGGTATATGTACACAAGAGGAATACAAGCGAAAGATCCAACGATGGAAACAAACTTGTCCAAATCATTGGCGCCCAGCCAGGCGATCATGGCGCACAGCATGACCATGAAGAAGCGGAAGACGTTCTTCTTCCACTTGATCCACGGGTTATACTTGCCGGTGCGGCTGAAGAGTTGCTGGCTTGTGATCTCGATGGCTGGGTAGATTTGCAGTGGCGTGGATAAGAGGATGGCTACCGAGTAGATGAACTGCACGCCGTTGACGAACTTGTTGTCCTGACCCATGTTGGAGAGGATGACAGTCTTCGTGTGGCTGCCGAAAGCGGCGTAGGAGAGTGTTCCGATGCTGATCATGCAGACGGCGACGATGACCATCACGCTTGCGAGGACGGTAGGGAATTTCTTAGGGTCTTTCATGCTGCCTTGGATGGGAATGATCAAGCCAATGCCCTCGAAAGTGAAGATGGCAGTGCCGATGAACAAGGTCCAGTCCTTGGGGTTGAAGTTCTCGATATCGCTGATGCCGCCTTGGTGGGAGATGGTCTTGATGTCGTAGAAGTAGATGTAGATCAAACCAAGCAGGATGAACAAGTCGGCCGCGAGAGCCATCTTCTGGATGTGGTTGATGTTGCGGTAGAGCGAAAGGGGCAAGAAGATGACCATCTGCATCAGAATCACCCATTTGATATCGATGGATGTCTTGCAGTGCGAGACGGCTTCAATGAAAGCCTGCAGGTTCTCGCCGACAAACACAATATAGGCGCTGGAAAATCCGATCTGCGAAATGACAAGGGAGAAGTTGATCATGTTGCGGAAGTGCTTGCCGTAGATGATACCGCCCATGTCGCCGAAAGAAGCCTTGACCTTGAGTCTGGTGTTGACCAAGAGGATAAAGCAGTAGTAAGAGAAGATAGCAATGAGTAGAAGCACGATGTTGGAAAATGCCATGCCGCCGTTGAGATATGCACGCGGTAAGAACAGGACACCGGTCCCGACGAAAGACTTCAGTAGAAGCATCGCAGCGCCCATCGGTGAGCCAGTGCCTGTCTCTTTGGTCTTTCTCTTGCGCCTGCGCTTGCCAGGTGTGAGTAGTGCTGAATCTTCTCCCCAGCCGTCTTCAGATCGTCGGTCCTCGCCGTCAGTTGTGGCATCATCGTAAGCGTCGGAAGAAAAGTACTCGTCCGGGCCGAGAACCTCGTCGTCCTCATCCAGGTCCTCACCAGCGAAGTGGCCGTAAAGCGTCAAGAACTCGATGAAGTTACTGGTCAAGAATTTTGGAGGTGGTGCTTTCTGCTGAGTTTGTTCTTCACCTCCAAGTGTGCCATACTCCCGTTGCCGAGGGTTGATGCTGGATGGTGCAGGAGAACCAGCTGTACGCTTGAGGTGTTCTCTTCGAAATCCGCCAGGAACCTGGATGTTGGATATTCCATCTTCTTCCTCGTCGTTTTTGGGAAGGTATACGCTCATGCTCCTCCTCATACGTCCTGACTCACGTCCCTCTGCTTCAGCCTGCTCTCTCTCCCGCTTTTCAGCATACCGGTAGATATGTCTTGTGGTATCTCCACCTTGTAGCTGCAGACTTGAAAAGTCTGGCTCATCCGTGCCATGATGTTCCTGATCTTTGTTTGTAGGGAAGCCATTGTTCGTTCTGTAAGAGCTAGGTTGCGAACCGCCGCCTTGAGGACCCACCAAGTGTCTCCTCAGCACTTCCAAGTCCTCAGAAGGTCTGGGACTTCCTGCAAGCTGGTTGATATCGCCTGCTGGCCCACGCCTTCCGGGACTACCTTGTCTGAATGTATCGGCTTGCGAAGCGTTTGCGAATCTGGGTGGTGACCGCCCCATCGAGCCTCGCAGAGCCTGCGATAGAGACGACGGGCCTGGTCCGGGCACCGATGTGCCTGAAGCTCCAGCAAGTGGGGAGTCATTCTCGAGGCCGGGTCCAGATTCGCCATTCTTCGAAATGGGTATTTGTCCACGCGTTGAGGGAGATGCGGGTGACGCGGCGAGGCGAGCTGTAGAAGCTGCTCGTGATGGGGAGCCAGAGAGCGTTGAATTTGCGCGAAATGAAGACGAAGGCATGGGTCGAGATCTGTGAGATCCCGACGGGCTGTCCGATCGGTCGAAAAGGCCTGCCATTATGGTCGAATCGAATGGGCAGTCGAATGAACAGTCGGATGGGAGAAGAAAGCAATAATTCCGCCTCGACTTTGGATGGCTGGGCTTGACTAGACCGAAACAAAGCCAGGGCCGATGACGAAGTCAGCTGCGCTCACCAGTCGCTAAATTGTCACAAGGATAAGTGGTCGCGCTCGGTCAGCTATGCTGTGGATACGTGGATATCTCGAAAGTGCACCTGACTGAATAGAATATGTTCATGTGAAAGGAAGCAGGTCGTTCTCCTATCTCTGGAGCTGAGAGTGTAACAACAGCGGCTTCCTATTTGGGCTTCAGCCGCCCGCTCTCGGTTATTTGTATGCCAATCGGAGGTGGGCATGTTGTGGATGCTCAAGATCATGACATACGAAAGCCTGCAGTCTCCATCGTGACTGGACGAAACACTTATCACACACTCAAGGATCTTTGCGAGTTTACAATCTCGTTCATAGCACATATGTATATATAAGGTATATACTTCTCTACATCCACATGCTCACCGGACATTAATCACGACCTTGCCTCTCGCCCTACCAGTATTCAGCCTCTCAAACGCCTTCAGAGCATCATCAAACGCAAACTCGCTGTCGATATAGATCTGCTCGGGTACAAGCGTCTCTTTGGCTTCCTCCAGCCACTCCTTCTTCATCTCGAGGATCACTACATCATAGCTCTCTCCGAGTCCAGCCTGTCCACGTGCCCATCGGATCCACTGGAATGGTGTGTGCCACGACAGGAAGTTGTAATAGGTCGCCGGCCCACCCATCTTTGTGCGTGAAGTCTTATCGCCGACAATAGTGATGTACCGCTTGCTGGATGGAAGGCCGATGCACTCAGTACCGCCGACACAGTCGATGACTGCATCTGGTTCAAAGGCCTGAATTGCAGAGCGCACGTTCGACACCGATGTGTAGTCCACGTGCTCGTCTGCTCCCAGCGTTGACGTGACAAAGTCCTTGTTCTTCGCCGAAGAAGTGGTAATGACCTTCCAGCCGCGCTTCTTCGCCAGCATGATCGTGTACATGCCTGTAGCTGACGAGCCACCCAGAACTGCAATTCTCTTTCCAGCCGAATGTGACACGTAGTCCTCCACGTTGGCGATACACGTGCGCGCCGTCAGCCATACCAGAGGAATCGCCGCAGCTTTGGCCCAATCCCACTCGGCGGGCTTCTTGACCGCAACTGTGTTGGCCATGTCCAGCTCTGCCATCTCCGCAAGAGCACCACCGCCGTACTTGAACGGCTTCATAGTCAACCCGAATATCTCATCGCCTTTCATAAATCCTGTCCGACCGCCTGCACTGACAGTCGCGCTGAAATCGCAAACAGTTCCTTTCTCCGCCTGGTAGGATTTGAGCGGGATCATCGAGCTCAAGAAGTTGATCATTTGGATATCGACGGGGTTCAAGGCGCATGACTGGATGTTGACCAGCATGTGAGGCGTCGTCCAGAGGCCTTTGAGCTCGCATCCTCGTGGGACTTCAATCGTAGCGGGTTTGAGACCGTTCGGATACCCACCGCCGGTGTAGGTCCAGGCGCGTGTTTCCCATGTCGCCATGTTGAGTGGAGGATATCTGGGCGACTTCGTTCTTTGGATTGGTTAGGAGATTGCCGTCTCTGTAGGATTTATAACCTGCGTGTCCTTGCATTAGAAATCAACAAATGCGATCCCACATTGGCATCGATAGGGCAGACCCACAAGGCGATCCTTTAGTAAGCTAGCAAAGAGTCTCTAAAAGTCAATGCGAAACGAAAGGAAGTGGTTCCAAGGTGAAGATCGTGTACCAGCGGTCAGAGGAATGTTTGGCAAAGAATCTTCAGCATCACTTTCCCCCCCCCCCCCCAAATACCTCAATGGTTATCGGAGTATTTTGTCTCGGCTGTCCTTCTGTTATCCAGAGTCTAATGTATACCATCCCCGCACCCGAGGCCGAAAACCCCCACAGATAGCGTCATGATTGACGTTTGCATACACATATATACAACATTCCCGATGGGGAGCGTTGAACTTTTAACGCCGAGATGTTGCAGCAGTTAACCGACATGGACGAGAGGGCTCAACGGATTCGACAGTCCTGCTAATAACAGGACAAACCGCAACTATCATACGAAAGATAAAGACACTCTACACAACCTCCCTTCATCATCTTCCTCCCATCCAGCACTCCCCACACATGTAGGGCAGTAAAAGACGCCACCTGGATCACGCCTCTGCTTTATTTCCAGCAGACGCTCATAATGCTCTCCATAAAAATTGCGCTGCCAATTCGGATCCAGCCTATCTGCCTCGTTCATATACGCACCAGTAATAGGTGCCTGCTTCTCCATCGCAGCCACTTTGTTGTATGTTATATCGCGCCTCACAGCTGACTGCACTTCTTCCGGAGAGCCTGGTGCCCAACTGCGAGCAACAATGTGACTGAAATAGCTCTTGCGCCAAGCTGGGTTCAGGCCAGAAAACTGATCAGCGGCGTCTTGGAAAACTCGGCCGCCCGAGACCAACTCGAAGCTGTTGCTTGTGAATTCGTCTGGCTTCCCTGCAACTGTGTCCAACATGTCCCGAAGTCCGGCAAAGTTATCTTGCACGCTGGCACGCGAGAACAGACGTGAACCAAGGGCAGGCGTTGAACCTACTGGAGGCTTTTTGCTGCCGACTTCATTGTAGAACGTCCAGTAATCGTCGAAAGACTGGTAAGTGACCGAAACGAAAAGGCTTGTGCCGTTGTACGGAAGTAGCTTCTCTAAAATCTTCGCGAATGCATTTTGACCCTCCTGCACGGTCTTGTTGAAGGTGTAGAAGCCATGGACGTACCCGGCGGTGAAGTTGGCGAAAAGCGGCGCAGGAGATGCGACACTCCAGGTGCCATAACCGGCGAACCCAGCATCATTCAAGTCTGGGTATGACGAGTAGAGCGTAGCAGCGGCATCCAGTAATGCCGAGGTGTTTCTGGAGAGAGGCGCGATTGCAACATTCTGGACTTGAACACTGACTTGCGGCCAGGCTTTGATGGTAGTGGAGAGTACAACACCATAAGTGCCTGGACCTCCGCCTCGAATCGCAAAGTAGATATCCTGGTTCTCGCAAGGTGAGGCTGTGATAATGCAGCCGTCCGCTAGGACAACTCGAGCGCTGAGAACCTGATCGGCTCCCAAACCAAACTCGCGTGAAGCTGGACCATGACCTCCGCCTTGCATCCAGCCACCAGTGCTCGACACTGACGGAGTACCTCCGCCGACGACGACTTTGCCATGCTGCTCTGCGACTGGGTAGACGTCTGACCAAGTATACCCACCGTTGATGTGTATCGCAGAGCCTTTCCAACAGTCCGCTTCCTCGCAAGGTGATTGATAGGCCTCGAGGAATTCGATGCCGTTGCGAAGGTATCGAGTCCAAATGAGAAGGCTTGCGCCACCTTCAGATCTCCCTAGGAGATCGTGGCCTGTTTCTTTGACCACCAATCTCATGTTCCTGCTCCGCGCGAAATTGACAGCCGCAACTATATCTCCTTCGTTCGTGGCATTGACGGCGTAAAGCGGTTGCTTTCCGAGTGAACATGAACCGGGATGCTCTCCAGCAGAAACGTTCACGGGAGCACATGTAATATTTGTCGGGTAGCTTAGGCCGATGGGGTCGGAGGCCTGGAAGACCGCATGGCTCCAGTTCTCATCGACATAAGCGCACCTTTTAGGATCTTCTTCGGGTCCAGGGTAACAAGAAGAAGCAGGAGGTTCCGTGGCGATCAAGCGACTGTTTACCGTCGTGTTCAGTTCGTTCCATTCTGCTGCTGATGGCCAGCACGTATCGCTGGGTATCTTTTTCGAATTGTCAGTGATAATCAGCCTGTACGTCAAGTAAGGAAACGTACGCATCGACAAGTAGCAAAGTCACCCAGTTCAGCAACTGCCACATGGCAGGCAGTCATGCAGGCCACAAGGATGATATGCAGACTCATGCTGCGACAATTGATCTTTAGTTGCTATATAACAACTTGCTTGCAAAAAGACAATGCGAGTGGCTCATTATTGCTGAGAGTCGATTGACCAGAGCTGGGAAGACAAGCAAATGTACTGCTTACCTCGTTCAGGTGGGTAAAGGATCCATGCTGCGCGACTACACGCTAGGAATCCTTCTCATCGTTGATCGGCAGGGTCTCAGCTCCCACGGTTGCACTTCCTCTTTGCGAATCCATTGCATTGTTAGCCCTTAACGGGCTGACATGGTACAAGTCACTTCAATAAGGATCGGTGTAAAGACTGCTGGGTCGCTCTCAGCAAACAGTATAATTGACCTGGTAAGGTAGACTTGCCGCCATGACTTTGCCACGATCTTCTTAAGGTCCAGTCACACTCATATATATATGCTGTGATATAGCATGGGTTGGGTAGATAATTGGGACTGGGCTCGACATTCCACCATCCGATCCGTCCCGGATTCACAATCTTATGCATCTCTCGAGTATATATGAACCATAAGACTGAAGAAAGATCCAGAGCCTGAGAAGGTCATCTTAAAAACATTAGATACCGATTCGTCATTAGAATTCTTTTCAGATCCGCGAACTGGTCTGTCAAATACGCCTTGCTAGCTCTGTACTCTTCCCCGTTCAAAGGACTCTACAGATATGAAATTTCTAATTCGCAATTCCTATGTTTTCTGCTATGGATTACGCTGGGTGCTCGATCAGCATTCAAGCTCTAGGGAAGATACACAGAATCCCCAATGTGAAAGGAAGGCATGCAATAATGGCCTGCCTCATGATTCGGCCTTGCCTGACTTCGCAGCTTTGGCCTCATCGACCATTGATCCCCTCTGTTGGACAGTGTTCGCTACGTAATCGCCATCTGCTGTTCCCAGGCTATCAAATCCCTTGACCACACCATCGCGATCTTCGATACCCATCTCTTGGCTCATCTTGAACTTGCCACCCAGACTGGTCACCTGAATCTCAATGCCAATTATGTTCTTCCTCAAGAGCTCGACATAGCGTTCCGGAGCGTCTGCCACTCTCCACGGCTTTTCGTAGCCCATAATCTGTGTCTCCGCCATGTTGGAGAGGTCGTTGATTTGTTTGCTCAGAAAGTTGGATGTCTCTTCTGATTGGGAGTCGAAATAGACTGTAGCTTTGCCGTAAGCCTCAACCGCGGCATAGTTCCAGGTCGGCACAACTTTGCCTGACTCTGGTTTGGTCTTCGTATAGAATTTTGGCGTCACATAGTGGTGCGAAGGCCCGTTGAATAGGACCATCACTTCTTGTTGCAGCCTGTGGCTTGTCGACTCGGGCGTTGGAAATGGAGAGGCGTTTCCTTTGAAATGGTCGATAATGACTTTCGCTTGAGGATTTTGACGGGCAACGTGTCCCCTCAACACAGGAAGTTCATCCTCGTTGCTCGGATCTTCTACGTCAAGGACCCAGGGTATATGGCTGGATTGAATGAGGTGGTAAATGGCGGAAGGGATTGCAGTGGTCAAGATTCCGAGTGGGTTGTCTTGAATGAACCGGCGGAGAGCAGGGATAGAGGTCTCTGCGTGAACAGCACGGAGATACATTTCTCTCTATTCGGTTATTTGGTTGCGAATGATGCTGAACAAGACCGGAAAGATGCAATGAATGCTGTTTGAATGGCGCCTTCCATCAGTCGAATGTTAGAGTCAGAATATATAAATGACTGCTGAATGGGTCAAAGGGCGTGCGGGTCGCTTGCACATGCCAAATCAGGAAGTATGTCAGCGAGCCCTATGACAAACACTCCGCAACATGTGAATATTGGATTCACTCCTGATTGGAGGTTGAAGTCGATCATTACATGGCAATGGCAGAAGACGGTAAAGCCTTTGAGATACTTAAATTTCTTTTGCCCTTGTTCGTTTTTCCCATACCGCACATGGAGACTGCTTGTGCATCAAGTCAGCGCGCTTGAAATTGATATCATTTCCACCTCACTTACCGATAGGATATCTGAATCATTGCATGCGCCGTTCCCAGAAAAAATATGTTTGACTTCAAAGTTGTACAAAGCAGATTGAGATGTATTCATGCTTCGAGAATAACCTGACGCCAGATACCTTAACGCCTAACATAGTGCTCCTACACAGATCCCACCTTCAAGCTCGCATCATTGTCTGCTAATTCCTCAGCGATGCCAGCAAACTCGTCCAAGATCGTCTTGACTCTCTCGGAATCTCCCTCACTTCCGACGACACCGACATTCATTTTTCCGCCCTTCATGAAAGTGACGGCCTTGAAGGGGTGGCAGGCATCTCCATGAGGGTTGAGGATGTCGACCTGACAAGTGCCATTGGCAAAAGGCATTGTGTCGAAGTCTTCGAAGTCTTGGTGGTGCACGATAGAGTCGTAGAAGTCGGCATCGGAAGACCAAGTGGCACATTCCTTTGCAATCTTGCGAAAGCCCAAGAAGTCGTGCGAGGCTGACTCGGCCATCTGGTTTTGTACGTAGCGCAAGAGGTCGACCGCAGCCCATTCGGATTGAAGTTGCACGCGCACAGGGATGATGTTGTAGCAAGGGCCCACGACTTGCTCCGCATTGGCGAGATCGATGTTGCGGCCGGAAGTTACTGCACCGAAAGTCACATCGCGCGTCTGCAGCTGGCGAGAAAGGAATAATGCCCAGGCTGCGGTGAGGAAGTTGGAAATCGTGATCTCGCTCAGTCGGTTGGACACCTCGACTTCCTTGGAGATGAAGAGACCGCGATCGGTCACGTTCTTCGAAAACCCTTGAATGATAGAAAGAGACGAGTCGTTCAAAAGTCTCTGCCAGTAAGTGCGCGCTTTGCCAACGACAGCTTCGTCACGAGTCGCGGCAACGTACGCCGGGAATGGTACGAAGTCCGAAATCTTAGCCCCCATGTATATGGTCTCCAAGTCACGGAGGAGTCTAGGCAAGGATACACCGTCGTATTGGGCATGCGACAGTCGAACGACCAGACCAATTCGGTCATCGTTGCCCTCAATAAGCAGGGCCTTCAAGAAAGGTGCACCAAGAGAGTAGTCAGCCTCAATATCACTGTTGCACAAGTCGTTGACGCTTTGCTCGAGAGCCGATTCGGTCTTGTGGGTTGACAAGGGAGCCTCAAGGTCCTTCAGTATGACTTGATAGAAAGTGGACTCGTGCTCAACGAACACCGAACGCAAGATGTCGTGAGTCTTCACCATCTGAGTGTATGATTGAAGCAGCTTTGTCCTGTCAATGCTGCCGTCGAACAACACCATTGTGTATTGTACAGAAGTCCTTGGCTTTTGAATCGTCGCCCGAACGTCAAGAGTTTGCAAGTCTGTGGTGGGGAGAACATCTTGGATGACCCAATTCTGGTCGGCAAGTCTTGGTTGAATGGAGTCAGACACGAAGCCTTGAACATCCTTCTGAGTCAAAGTTGAGAAAGGCTTGTAAGCCTGGGCTTTTGTTTGAGGTCCGACATTGACCTTCAACACTTTAGCTGCGTCGCTCAAACGCATGTTTTGGAAGATGTCGGCTACTGTCAGACTGTGTCCTTGAGCACGAAGGTTTGAGATCAACTTCATGGCCAATACCGAATCACCACCGAGACGGAAGAAGTTGTCATCCACATCGATCTGCTCTGCAGGGATTCTCAATATCTCCGACCATGCAGAGCGCAAGATGCTGGCTGGTCCGTTTAGGCTAGCTGAAGTAGCATCGCTGGCCCATGCCTGTTTGAGGATTTCATTCAAACGTGAGATGTCGTCGGATGAGAGGCAATTGGCGAGCCGTTCAATACATTTGCGGTCCGGCTGCCCACTGGGGTCTGAGGGAATGCGATCAACCATAACATATGCCAATGGCAACATGTACGATGGTAATGAGTCCTGCACAAACTTGTTGAATCGTTTCGTCGCAATTGCAATGTTTGCCGAGATCGATGAACAGATTGTTGTCTGACAGGTTTGTGGGCCAGAGTCTCCGCAGATCAGGTCTTTTGGCTCTGACAGCAGCTTCAGCGCTTGCTCCTCAAAAGGTGGCTGTTCGATGAATAGCAGAGGGCCGGCCAGCTGTCCTTGGTTGATAACAGTAGTAATGGCACGCGTTGCAGGTGGTAGATGGGCCAGCACGTGGCTTTCAAGCTCGGCGACGTCGACAGCGTGGCCCTGCGCAGACAAAACTTCATCTTTGCGACCAACATAAACCAAAGTTCCATCAGGTTGCAGCTGTACAAGGTCTCCGGTGGTTCTGATTGTGGAGTCACGGCCAGCATGAGTTGTAGATCCTGCCAGCAGCCATGGCGGAGATAATACTGTTTCTCCCTGCAGCAAATTGCCCTCAAGCCATAACTCTCCGATAGTTCCGATTGGAGAAAGCAAAGATGAGTTGATGGGGTCACAGACCCAGGGAACTGCGGCACGAGGGTAGGCAGATCCCTGCTTGATGCCCGCGCCCGCTCTGAGCATGCCAGAGGTGCTGTCGAGCTCCAGCGGTGCATCCTTGTTCCAGTGCCAGATCTGTTCCAACTCTGCGGCAGGCAAGCAAGTGATCTCGCTGACCGCTCTAGTCAGGTCCTGTACGATCTGCGAGCAGGCGATCTCAAGCTGTGCGAGAACCCTCTCCATCTGAGGAAGCGCTACCAGGTCTTTGTCGAAACTGGCACACACTCTGAATCCATCATCTCGCATGCCAAACGCCAGCATCAGCGGGTATGGGTTGAAGTGCAAAGCCTCGCGCACGGGATCTCCCTTTGCAAAACCCAACTCGTTTCCATCGTACTCTGGCTCTGGTTGAAGGACTATACCTGTTCCCATTTCGCAAGCATATTGCGCATCGTTGCTGACCTTGCGAATGTTTTGCATGCCCATGTGCTGGTGGGGGATGCGGGCTATAACTCCTTGTTGGACGGCCTGAAGGTAAGACTCAATGGACATGTTGCGGCGGACTCGTACTCGCATGGGAATGGTGGCAATCATAGGTCCCACAATGCTCTCTGCGGCACGAAGTGAGATATCTCGACCTGTAAGGGTCTCTCCAAACATAACATCGTCGCTTCCAGTGTATTGCGACGCAACGAGCGCCCAAGCGCCACGGATGATCGTAGCTTTGGTGAATGGCGAGCAGTCGCTGGCCTTGAGCGGAATGATTCTTTCGACCATGCCATTGGGTGTCGGCATGTAATCTCTCGTTGGTAGACGTGGGAACTGCGAGCCAGTAGCTCCCTTCAGCTCTTGGCGCCAGAAATCGTGAGTCTTCGTCTCATCGGCGTCGTTGAGCCATCGGACGAAATCTTTCATGTGTGCTGCGGGTGTATTTTGTTGGCATTGCAGGAAGCTGCTGAACATCTGAAGAATGACAGGCTCGGACCATCCGTCGTACAGAACATGGTGCACCGTCCACACCATCCATTTCTGACCGTCTGCCTCATCTTCAATAACGGCGTAACGAGCAAGACTTTGACCGAGCTCCGATTTCTCCATGAGATCGTCATGCAGATACTGCTTCAGGTTTGATGAGGACTTCCATGTAATACCCTGCTTCAGGACGACCTGCTGCAGACCTGGCTCTTGCAGTTGCGCCAACCGAGTTCGAAGAATTGGGCTCGCTGCCACGACTTGTTCCCATGCTCGCTTCCATGCATCAATGTCAATATGTGCGGGAATCTTCGAAACACGCTGAGCAATGTACGCTTCGGCGGACTTCAGAGAGAATGTAAAGAGCGACTCTTGTGTGGCCGTGCATGGGTAAATATCCTCTACCTCGTCTGCTTCAGTGCCGCATTCGTGGGCAGCTTCAGCTTTGGCATCTTCGATCGAACGACTGATCATCGAGAATGCTGCCATCTCTTCGATGGCGGAGGAGTCGCAAGTACGAACAACGCTGGCCATACCAGCGAGAGTTGGGTGGTTGAACGTGTGCGTGACTGTAGCCTCGATGCCGTGGTCACGGCAAGCAGAGACCATCTTCATTGCGGCCAAAGAATCGCCACCCAACACGAAGAAGTTGTCGCCAGCGCCTACAGCCTGCTCATCCAGCTGTAGAATCTCACACCATACCTTTCGTAGCCGCGTCTCCATCTCGTTAAGTTCTCGAGACTTGGACTCTGAGGTTGATGATCCTTGATCCAGCTGTTGCAGATCCACTGTAGTGCCAAATTGCCTCAGCCTCTTGCGGTCAGTCTTTCCGGAGATCAAGACTGGAAGCATGTTCACAGGAATGTAAGCAGTTGGCACCATGTAGCGTGGCAAGACTTTGGCGATTTCAGCGTTTGCAGTGGTGAGCTTCTCGCGCAGCTCTTCAGAAAGCTTGACGTCTTCGATCTCACTTGAAGTAGATGAGTTGGTTGATTGGAACGTGACGAAAGCCACGAGGGTTGCTTGCCCGCCCGACGAGACAGGCTTGATCACCTCAGCAATGACAGTGGCATCGGAGGGTAGGCGCGCATTAAGCTGACTTTCGATCTCGCTCAATTCAACACGCTGACCTCTGAGCTTGACTTGAGTATCTTTTCGGCCAGCGAAAATGATACCTCCCGATCCGTCAGGGTCGTATTTTCCAAGATCTCCAGTCTTGTACAATCGACCTTTGCGACCAGAGAAGCCCTTATGGCCAGCCGAGAGCCACTTGGGATCTTCAATGAATGTAGCAGCCGTCTTTTCCGCGTCGTTCAGATAGCCTTGTCCAACGATTGGTCCTTCTACCAGTAATTCTCCCACTGCGCCAACAGGCAGCAAGATTTCGTGGTCGTTGGGGTCGACAATCCACATTGCTGCGCCATTGCCAGTACCAATGGAGATATAAGGTCTGCCAGTTGCCGTGTCGCTGTTAATTGTGCACCCGATAGTGCACTCGCATGGCCCATATCCGATCACGATCCGAGCGCTCTTCCCCCAAAGTGCAACATCGCTTGCCGCTGCTGCTTCTCCACCAAGACCTAATGCCTCTAGCGAATCGATGACGTCCGGCTCCAGAATACGAGCCAGTGAAGGTGTGAGGCCGGCATAGTTGATGTTCATCTTTCGGATGGCATTGTTGATGTCGTTCATGCGATCTTCGTCGCTCGGGATGCATAAGCACCCACTGTTTCCCAAAGTGAGAAGCATGCTATCAATGCTTACATCGAAAGCGTAAGAGGCGAAATCGAGAACCCTAGACTTCGCTGTATAGCCCACAGCCTGAGCTCGAGGAAGTGCACTGCTGGTGTATGTCTGATGCGAGATCTTGACGCCTTTCGGCGTTCCAGTGCTTCCGGATGTGAAGATCAAGTACATCAGGGCGGTGGGAGGCACAGTCAGTTCGGGGTTTTCCGCAACGTCCGATGATGATGTGTAGGCATCGGCTTCTACAATCAGGAGATTGCCGTTTGGAAGGACCGTTTGTGAGAATTCCACTTGTTGACGCGAGGAAATCATTGTTCTCGCGTTCACTTGCTCTGCCATGTTTTGAAGACGGGCGAGCGGTAGCGACGGGTCCATCATTACCATAGTTCCTCCAGCTTTCATCACAGCAAGAACTGCAACGATGGTCCATCTTGACTTTTCGAAGCACAATGGAACGAAATCGTGCAACTTCACGCCACTGTTGGCCAGCCGCTTCGCAGTGATCGTAGAATAATCATCGACTTCACCATACGTTAATTCGCCGTCCCAGGATGAAATGGCGATCTTAGCTGGATGCGATTGTGCTAGTTCAGAAATCTTATCATGCATGCAAAAGCTGTGCGTTGGTGGAAGCGTGTGGTTCCAGCTCCACACATCGTCCAAGTCACGATTTGTTGGTCTGATGCAGTCCTCAATGCTTGCATGAGGAGTCTGGATACAGAATTGGATGGTCTCAATCAGGATGTCCATGAGTCGTATGACCGTCCACTGTGGTATGTTGTCTGTGCTGAACAAAGGCTGAATGAGAAGTCCACCAGCTTGCTGTCGTACTTTGAGATGAACAAGTCCCTAGAGATTTCGATCAGCTCTAAATGTGTTGAGGGTGAACTTCAAGAATTGGTAATACCTCGTCTTTGGCATCATCTGAGTTTTGGCTTAGAGACCCGTTGCTCAAGCGCAGGGACGCGGCTCTTTGCAACGAAAGCTGTTGCTTTTCTGTGATGAATGGAACCACGCAAGCAAGAGATGCTGCAACTTGTCCCGTATGGCTTTGCAGGCTCATCATCACATCGTTCGGGGAAAGACTCTTGACTGAATCATCTGCAGAGCCTTCGTATCTCCACTCGCACCGAACTTGGCTGCTCTCTTGCATTCGCATGAGAACGATCATCCATGATAACAATATGATTTCGTCTCGCATGCCAGTAGGTGTGGAACAATTCGTTGGTGCCAGGCCGGCGACTTCAAAAGCCTTCGCCTCCAAGTCGGCGGCCCCAGGGAATGCCGACATCTTGATTTCGTCGTAAATGTAAGTGAGTATGGAGTCTTAACACGACTCTGAATAATTGCTTCCCAGGGCAAGTCCAGTAATCCAGTACATATAGTGCAAGGCAGCGCTGAACGTAAAGCAGTCCGTCGATACTGGGATGATGTAACGGCAGTAGCCGAGAAATGAAGACTTACCGTATGTTTGTATAGAAGGTCGTGAGAGTCTACCATGAACACGATCCTCGACAGTGCCGATGTCGCCCTAGTGCGCACGTGAATGCAGTACGAGTGGGGGGAGAGGTGACTGGCATTTCTGGGACAGGAAACCATGTCACTCTGCCCACATGGTACCCGCCATGCGGGACTGACGGTGTATACTAGGGCATGCCTAGGATCAGACACAATTCTGCAACGCTGCAGCTAGCGTAAGGCGCCTCTGTAGCAAGTCGCAACGGTGGACGAGTGTTCGCTTGTTGAGAGTGAAAGGAGATTCCCAAAGGCGTCTTGGTCCGGACTTGCCAATTCGATTCGTTGCGGGAAATTATCTGATCCGGGCATGGACAAAACCCTAGGACCCGCTCGGGTGCCGATCCTAAAGATTGATGTGAATAACAACGTAGGCCAAGGGCAAAGACAGGCAGGCGTCCCACCTGGTCTGCCATTCCAAGGATCTGTGTGTCCGGCTGTGAAAATTTTTATCAGATGGCGAGGCGTCCCACATGCGAGCGACGTGGCAGAGTCTTAGCTTTTTAGGGTCTCTTAGCGCTCTCAACAGTGATCTAAATGGAAGTAATCTGATTCATCTTATCAATTTCTTCATGCAGGAGTGTCAACATGCTTCGCCGGCTTGTTGTGCTGTTGTGGTGGAGTGCCGCAACCACACGAATTGTGCCCTTTGAAATCCACAATGTAACGGCCGAATGCTCGCCGCCGTCTCGCACCGAGATCGGGAATGTAGGCTAATGGTGGCTCGATTATCGGTCTCTCACGAGTCACGATGTCGGGCAAAACCCCTTCTTGCGAGTTCGTCACTGCGCGTTTGCTCACAAAGCCCATCCGAAAACACGCCTCGAGCCACAAGCACTTCTTCACATAGTCTTCTATACACACCAAGGGCACACCGTCCCCAGCCCACGTGACACTCTTCTCCACAGACATCATGGCTTCTAAGTTCTGGCCCAAGGGTGGACTTCCAGGGAGGCTACACCACTTCGTGAGTCTATACCATTGCTGTGTATTGTTGTTATATCGATCCGAACACTGCTGATTTGAGTGTTGCAGACCGAGAGCCTGGTCGCTTTTGAGTATACTGGAAGCACAGTGCGCAAGCCCCATAGTCTTCTGTTCGTGGGAGGCCTTGGCGATGGAATGGCAACGACCTCATATATGTCCTCATTGGTTTATGCGCTTCAACCCACTCAATGGTCGTTGTTCACGCTGAACCTCACATCGTCTCATCAATCGTGGGGTCTTGGTCACCTTGACAGAGACACTACGGAGATCGCACAGTGCATTGAGTATATCAATGAGTACAAGCAGGCAATGTTTGGCGGTGGCAAGATCACTCTGATGGGCCATTCTACGGGCAGTCAGGACGTCCTCCACTACTTGTCCAAATCAAACCCTCACACGACATCGCATAAGTTTGATAGGGACTTGCGACCCTTCAAGCGACCAACCCTGGACGGTGCAATCATGCAAGCCCCTGTTTCTGACCGAGAAGCCATTCACTGGGTGTTGGAAAAGGGGATTGGAAGCAGACCCGCGAGTGAATGTCGTGAAGCATACGATCAGCTCATCGCAATTGCGCGGGATGTTGCCAAACAAGACCTTCCATACGACACACTATTGCCGTTGCACCTCACTACACAACTTGCATACCCAGCCGGTCACCCTGTCAGCTGTCGCAGGTTCTTGAGCCTTATCAGCCCCGACACTCCCCACAATCCCCAAGAAGACGATCTTTTCAGTTCCGACATTAGCGATGAGCACCTGCAGCAAACGTTTGGCATGATCCACCAGCAAGGCCTGCTGAAGTACAAACTTCTAGTCTTGCCATCTGGTTCCGATCAGGCGGTGCCGGACTGGGTTGATAAAGACGCCCTCTTGGCGAGGTGGAGGAAAGCAGTCGATCGCAACGGGGAGTTGCAGATCTGGGACACAGAAAACAGTGGCCCTGTGCCAGGTGCTTCTCACGCTTTGAGTAATGATGATCAAGCGGAACCAAGGCGATACCTGGTTGAGAAGGTGTTGGGCTATCTGAACGGGCTGGAGAAAGCGTTAACACCTGCTTCGCAACAGGTCAACGGATCACAGTCATGATACCTTAGTAGCTGCTCGACATCAATGAGAGCTTGTGAAATCCTCACAGTTCTGGTTCATTATTGGCCTCACTTCTTGATATCTCGACGGTGTGACAGACCCGTAGTGAAGGGCCGACAGATTTCATCATGCACCACAGTTCATAGCGTTCTGGTGTGATCACGGTGTTATGCCCTGTATCCAGCTGCGATTCACTCGACCTTAAGGCGAAGACTGAAGTTTTCAATCAATCAGATACGGGATCCATGTACAATTTTCCTTTTTTGTCTAGGAGTGTTATGTCCCCTCTTGATGAGAAGATACGAGTCTTCACGCAAGCGACCAGACTCTAAAAGCCGATATCCGTTCGACCAGGCATTGCAGCTCGGCTAGGTTATGGAAACACCATCCTCGTATTCGCAAACGCCAACAATCCAGTCTGGACGAACTCACATCCGATTGCAGCACTCTGCAGACAGAGAACGTGCTCAGGAAATAAGCTCGAGCGCGAGGGCTTGATCTGGGACTCTCCGGCCACAACCCAATGGACCCACAATCAGCGCGGACTTTCTGCTCGCTTTCTGCGACTAAAACACAAGCTAACCGTGTCTTCGTGCCAACCTCGAGTTTGACGACCAAGTGGCGCCCGGCGGATACCTTGCGTTTTCTAGCCGCAGCTACTAGATTTTTATCAGATCATCTTTTATGGGTCCCGATATCGCCACGTCCTGCAGCGGCGCCAGCGCGGCAGCCAAGCATGCAGGATGCCATCCTTTCACAGAGCTACCGGCCGATGGGCACCGTATTGAGTCAGTAGGGCTATGGGATCTGGCCATTCTCAAGCGTGCATCAGCTATAGTCTCCCACGAGGGAAGATTCGTAGCGAAGCCCGTTGGGGACGAGTCGCGCGAGCGTCCCTGCACACCGTTTGGTATGACGATCTTTAGGTTTCCATGGAGGAAACCGCTGGGCCTCTGGGCGTAGGCAATCGACCAAAATGTGCCAGGGTGCACAGGGTCTACTGCGCAGGAGCATGAAATCAAGTTTATTCTCTTATCTGATGCAATTTTGGTGAAGCTCTTCGACCATCTTACTGGGACTTGTCAATTTCTCGATCAGTTAGTTTCAGTCAATCCTCACACCGTCGATCACATGGCCTCAATGACCGCAAACACGAGAGCATACAGCACCAGCTCAAATGCTGAAGCTACTCCTGTGGACAGATCAATTGTTTACGATGTCGTCTGCATCGGTTTCGGAACCAAAGGTCTCGCATTGTCAACGGTGCTTGCAGACCACGATCCCACACAAAAGGTTCTGGTGGTCGAACGAAACAGCCGTTTCAGCGAAGACTTGGGATTTGCATCAAGCGAAGGTTCTGGGGGATCGACCTTCTTGAGAGATCTGATCACCCTCCGCAATCCTCGCTCAGAGTTTACATTCGTCAACTTCCTCCACGAGACCAACCTCCTTGTGGCCTTCACCAATGCATCCCAACTCATCACGTCACGACACCTTACGGCTCGCTACATGGCATGGGTGGCACAGAAAATCCAACAGCTTGGTTGGGTAACCTTCAACAAGGAAGCTGTCAACATCAAGCCGATCCAGATCGCAGCTAACGGCCAAATTGGCAAGTGGACTGTGGATCTTAGAGCTAGCAGCAATGGCTCTGCTTCGAAGATCACTTGCAAACGCCTGGTCATTGCGACAGGTCCTCAATGTCGACTTCCCGAATCTCTCGCCTCACCGAAGCTTGCCTCGAATGTCATTCCTATGAGCAAGTCAGCTCAGCTGATCGACATGGTATGCGGCGCTGACCGACCTTTGAACATCGCTATCGTTGGCGCGGATCAGGAAGCTGTCGAACTGTTTGAGCACCTCATCTCCGCATCTGGCCAGCACCGCGCCACCATGATGTTGAAAGGCTCGGCTCTTCGAGTCGAAGACGGTACTCCTTTGTAAGTTGCCCTGACTGTGTTGGCACTGGATTCTAGCTAACATGAAACAGCACACAAGAAATGGTCGACGGAGCGAACAACACATCTCTCCACCACCTTCCTCCCGAAGTCCGCCAGAGGATGCTCGCCACCAGTGTTGCAGCCGAGTTCCCTACCGTTGACCTTCACACCCTGGAGGCACTGTACGTGCTTCTCTACTCGCAGCAAGTGCAGCAGCCAGACAAGTCAAAGCACCGTTTTGGCATGCGTCCCCACACCCGCATCTGTGCAGCTCAGTTGCAACAAGGTAAAGTGCAGTTGACCGCCAGTGATGTTCGCTCGCACGCCGAAACCCAGCTTCCCGAGCTGTTCGACATCGTGATTGCGAACACTGAGCGCGAGGCACTTCCCGGCAAGGCCCTGCTGGCACCATTGGCCCGCATGTTTGACACTGGCAATGCCTCTTGGACCGTTGACAGCGGCTACAAGGTCAACTTCCGCAGAAACACTCTTGCTCCTGGCTGCGGCCTGTGGGTTATGGGTACTCTCGCCGATTCTAAGGTCAGGCGTGATAACTTCAGCATCCTTTCTGCGAGTGCGGGACGTGCTTTGGAGAGTGTGCTGGAGGTTGCCCAGGCGGAGGACGATGAGACTTCTGGATCGAGGTACTCGCAGCCTGCCATGCTTTAAGCAAATCTCGTTTGAAGAATTGGTGTCCAGGCGTTCTCAGGGTGTTCCCAGTAGCGAAATTGGTTGGTCATAATTGGGTCTTGGTAGCAAAACAATAGTACTATGGTTTAACCTACTGTAATTCAATATTCACTTGCTACATGATTTTGATACATGGTTTTACTATATGATTGGCTCGAGCAGGTGAGCCAGTTGACGTAAACGTGTCGAATAACAGAGATACTCTGGAATGGTTGAATACGAAGTGTGAACAATGAATGATAAATGAAAATTTGGTATATAAGAATAACATCGATCTAAAGTCTCGCTTTGAGACTGAGCAGGTCCTGCCCAATCTTCTTCATCTCAAATTTCTTGATCTTTCCGCTTCCTGTGATCGGGACATCCACAGAAACGCCATCCTCGCCCAACCAGAAGACATGCACGGGAGTCTTGTGCCTGCCCAACTTCTCCCTCGTCCAGGTCTTGATAGCTTCCAGACCTGGGCGCTCAGTACCAGCAGCTCGCTCTAGGAAAGCTGCGACTTTCTCGCCGTACTTTTTGTCAGGCAAGCCAACCACAATGGCACGATCGACGGCAGGATGTTGCACCAGTCGGTCTTCGATTTCAAGTGGGTAGATATTCTCGCCGCCACGAATGATGATGTCTTTGAAACGACCCGTGATTGTGCAATAACCGTGGCGATCGATGAAGGCTTCGTCTCCAGTGTGCAGCCACAGGATGCCGTCTGCATCTCGCTTCATCGTCTCATCAGTCTTCTCTTGATTCCGCCAGTAACCTTGTTGAAGCTGGTAGCCTGCTATGCACAACTCTCCGCGTGATCCCACAGGAAGGATGTCGCCATTGGCATTGACGACTTTAGCAGAGGCATGTGGCATTAAGGTGCCGACAGAGGTCAATCGTCGATCCATGGTGTCATCAACGAAGGCGTTGAAGCAGGTGGGTGATGCCTCAGTCAGACCATAGCTGCTGGTGAACTCGGTCATACCGAAGTCATTCACCAAAAGCTCCATCAAATGACGAGGAACTGGAGCTCCTGCAATGATACCTGTTCTCAAAGCGGTACAATCGAAGCCAGAAGGACGAGGTAGACTGAACAGTGTGTCAAACATGGCAGGTACGCCGTGGATGGCAGTGCACTTCTCATCAGAGATTGCGCGGAGAACAGCAGGACCATCGAAGATCTCCCCGGGGTAGCAGATCTTGCCACCATGGGTGAGCACCGCGAGAAGACCGAGCACAAGTCCAAAGCAGTGGAATAGTGGCGGCGGGCAACACAGAATGTCTCTTTCAGTGAGGCTCATCCGGTCACCAATAAATCTGGAATTGTTGAGCAGATTATGCTGAGTCAACATGGCGGCTTTCGGGTGACCAGTCGAACCCGACGTGAACTGGAGATTGCACGTGTCGTAGGGGCTCACGGACGCTTGTGCAGCAGCTAAAGGATCTGCTGGGAGCTCAGATCCCGCTTGGATGACCTGTCGGTACTCTACCATGCCGTCTAGTGATCCTGAGAGAAGGATGACTCGCTGCAGAGCCGGCAGGTCCTTAATGCCGCGATGGAATGACTGCACCATAGTGGTGTTATCGGTGCGGCCAATCTTTGCCGTGGTGAAGAGCATCTTGCTTTCTGGTATAATGGTTAGTTTCATGGTCTTTGTTCGCAGGCAATTTTCAACATACCTGTATATTGCAGAGCATATTGTGCTTCGGCGGAGGTGTAAGTGTTGTTGAGGATAACCAAAATGGTACCGATTCTCATGCAGGCAAAGAACACAGACGCATACTCGACGCGATTGCCTGCAAGAATGGCGACACGATCACCTGCTCCAATGCCATTATCGAGGAGATACCGGGCAAGGAAAATACTGTGTTGCTGAAGATCATGGTAGGTCCATCGTTGTCCATCCCAAGACGTGACAATAGCTTCGTCGTTGCCAAAGTAGAGACATTGATAGTCCAAGAAATCGCCCAATGTCAGATCCAGTAGAGGGGGATTCTGTGGTCCATGGAACACCGACAGAGCGGTAGGCTGGTTGTTAAGATCGTTCACGATTGACGACATGGCTGTATGTTACCGTCGTAGTTTCGCCTGTGTCTCTCAAAACGAACAGATCAGATAAGACGTGTATTTGATCTCCTATGCAGTTGCAGATGTGCCAGGGCTCCCACCGACACCGGGCCGTCGTACGGCAACGACGTAACGACCGAATCTTAGACCCTAGGAAACAATGCGGCAATTGCCCTCGATCGAAGGGTCGTCAATTTTCCAAGCACGTGAAATTATTCCGCGCTTTTGTTGGGGCTGTCGGTGGTTAGGCCTAATCTGGGCAATGAACCAGTCGCACCATCGTAAGCAGCGCCTTGCGTTGATGGCGTGGCATGATGATACGAGTGCCGCTGCTTCCGCATGGCTACATCAGCCAACCCTTTCGACAAAGCTTTCTGCTGGCGAGTAAGGCCATTGTTGGGTTGCCGAAAGGTAGAAGCTTCTTCCAAGAGAATCCGCAGGTTTGGCGGCATCCTGCATGATCCTGGCGAGGCTGGTTTTGGTGCGGTGGATCCGTCCAGGGCTAAGTGGATCATTAGGGCAAAACGAACAAGCTCGGCGACAACATGGAGTATTATCAGATTGATAACTTAAACCCAACGACTCTAGACCCATGCACTACTGCAGCCAAACTCTGCAGCCTCGGCGGCGCTAGACGTTGGGAGAAAAAGCACGACCCAGTCTGTGTTCGGAAAAAGCAGGCGAGGCTGAGAGGGAGTGAGGTACTCAAGCCTGGCTTGCAAACAGGTGATATCAAGTTGCAAATGTCGGTCGAAGGTCGTTTAGGCGACTGCAAAGCCTTCGTGTTTGAAACATGAAAGAGACATGTAAAGATACCGACATGTGCAAATGCGTTAAATTAAGTTTCATTCTCTAGATTATGTACTGCCTTCATCTAAACTGTTTGATGCATAGCGTTTTCCCTGTATGTCTCTGACTTCTCCATGAGCTCTTCATGCGTTCCAGAAACCAAGCATTGGCCTGCCTCGATCTGGAAGATCACGTTTGCTTTGCGAATGGTACGCAAGCGATGCGCAATGGCAATGACTGTGGTCTCCTTTGCAACTTGATCCAGACTGTCCTGCAGCAGTTTCTCTGACTCAGCATCGAGAGCACTCGTCGACTCATCAAGAATCAAGAGTTTGGGCTTGCGTACAAGTGCTCTGGCGATTGACAAGCGCTGCTTCTGGCCACCAGAGAACTGGCTACCGTTTGGTCCACAAAGTGTATTGTAGCCATCCGGCAAGTCCTTGATAGTGTCGTGAATATTTGCCAGCTTGCAAGCTTCGATGATTTCGTCAATGCTGGCTTCTTGCGAGGGCCTGGACCCAAGCCCGATGTTGAAGGCAACGCTGCCTTCGAAGAGAACACTTTCTTGTGGCACCAAAGCAATGGTATCGCGGAAAGACACATCCCTTGATTTGGTCACATCGACACCATCTACCAAGATCGATCCAGACTGAGGGGCGTAGAATCTCTCGATAAGAGAGATGATCGTAGACTTTCCGGCGCCACTAGGACCAACGAGAGCGCAGAATTGACCGGGCTGTACATTGATGTCGAGGCCGTTTAGAACCTTGGAGTCGGGTCTTGCTGGATACGTGAAGTGCACGTTGGAGAATTGCACGCTTGAAGGTCGGCCGTCGAACAGGTGTACCGGCTTCGACTCAGCCACAGCCTCTACATCCTTATCTTCAAGACGAGGCTGGGCTGCAGGATCAGGGACACGAGACCTCATGCCGTCCGACCCGATTTCGATCAAGCTCAAGATTCTTGCCATGGCGCCACGCGCGTTCGACAGCTCAGGAGCCAGAGCGAACATCTGCGCCCACAGCAAGGCGCCCACAAGGAGTGAGAAGACCACAATCAGGAATTGTGTCTGCGTGTAGTCACCAGCGATAATTCTTTTCGCACCCCACCAGTAGGACAAGGCATTGACGCAGTTTCCAAGGAAGTAAGTCATCGCCTGCCAGAAGCTGGCCTGGAGAATGACACTGAGCGTCTCCTTGCGTGGGCCGCCCAAAGATCTCTTGTAAGTTTCAAGAGTCTCTTCTTCGAGGGACAGGGCGGCGACTAGCTTGATCGAAGTGACAGCCTCAACACTGATGGCAACAGACTTGGTGTAGGCGGTCTCGTGCTTCTCTTCGAATTTGCCAAGCACGTGGAGCTCCATGAGACCGCATCCAAGCAAGAGTGGCACCAAAGACAAACACACCAGCGCGATCTTCCAGGCAACGATATGAGTTAAGATAATGGCGGCAAAAAGATTGACGGTGATGGAGAACAAGGTGCCAAGCACCGATCCGCTCAAACCTGCCAGAGCATTGCCGTCTCGAGTGATGTAAGAAAGAAGCATCGAAGGGGTCCGACCTTCGGATTGGTGCCATTCGAGATCCTGCTCGAATAGAGAACGGAAAGACAGCACTCGTACGGTATAGACCAGACGTTCAGATGTCCAACCGAAGCCTGACCAGCTGACCAGATTGGCGAAGAACTCGATGATGGCAAGTACGAAAAACATCAGACCGAACAGATTTCCGTGAGAGCGAATGAAGCCGGGCGTTTTGCAGGGGTTCAAGGATCCTACAGTGTTACCAAAAATGACGGCTTCACCAGAGAAGGCACCACCAACCGCGACGGAGCCGAGGAGAGCAACAAAGATGACGAGCATATGCGGCTTGAGCGCAGGTGCGTAACCCTTTGCAAGTGCCCAGAGGGATTTCTTTGGCGATGGAGGTTCTTCCTCCTCGGTAGCTTCCTGCTCAGACTCACTGCCAGACACGGGTGACTTTTCGTCCTGTCCCTTTTCTGGGTTGGCAGTTTCTACCTTCTCGTCAATGGAGCTTGAGTTCGATGAAGGTCCCTGCTCAGACTTTGCAACCACATTGGTGTCGGTAGTAGCATCCTCAATTGCTGAAGTTGTGCCAATAGCTTGCATTCTGATAAGATCGGCGTATGCTCCATTGCGAGCCATCAGCTCAGCATGGTTGCCCTGTTCCAAGAGACGCCCTTTCTGCATAACCACGATATTGTCCGCATTGGTGATAGTGGAAAGTCGGTGAGCAACAGTGATCATGGTTCTACCACTGGAGATGTTGGCAATGGCACGTTGAATCCGCTGCTCGCTTCTCGAATCGAGAGATGCTGTAGCTTCATCCAGGATGAGCACCCTTGGCTCCTTGATCAAAGCCCTCGCCAGAGCTATACGCTGCTTTTGCCCGCCGCTGATGAGACGACCACTCGAGCCAACAGTTGTGCCATATCCTTGCTGCAGAGTGCAGATGAAGTCATCCGCATCTGCCAGGGTCGCAGCTTTGCGAACCAGGTTGACAATCTCGACAACGGTCGAGCCGTGTTTCGCTGCCGCCGCCGAAAGCTCGGTGCCGTTGCGAACTTCGCTGGCCACCTCCGCCAGTTTGGTTCCCATGAGGGTCTCCTTGAGATCTTGGTGGGTCGGGTCATTGGAGTTGATCAGGCCGTGCGCAACATTTTCGAGAAGTGATCGATCAAGTAGAGGAGCTTCCTGCTGTACCAAGCTGATCGAGCTCCTGAGATCGAATACGTTGAGGTCGCGGATATTGTGGCCGTCGAATAGAATCTCGCCCTCATTCGGATCGTATAGTCTGGTGGCCAGGCCTGCGATGGTTGACTTTCCACTCCCGGAGAGACCAATGAGAGCCGTGTGTTTGTTTGCAGGAATGATAAGGTTGTATTGATCCAGGACAGTAATTTCAGGTCTCGATGGATATGCGAAGGATACGTTCTTGAACTCGAATGTGCCTTCGGGACGCGTAAGGCGAGTGCCGTCAAGAGAGGTGCCGTCGATAAGAGACTTGCGGTCCATATCAACTCGTAGTTTCTCGTACGATCCGACTGCAGCTGCAAACAGATGGATGAAAGGTGCGACTTGGCTAAGAAGTAGGGTTGCTGAAAGAATGTTAGTAATTATTCACTGGACAATGAATCAAATGCTCACCTTCAACCAAGATGAAGATCACTGTGAAAACAGCACCAACTGTGGTTCCGCCAGTACTGTCTCTCACAGCGTCTGCGATCTGATGACTTCCTTGCCAGAACGCCAGACCGTTTGCTGCATATGCGACAAAGTACAAGATACCAGACTGGATGCCAATTGCCGTAGCCTTCTTGATTCCCTCGTGCTGGGAAGCGGCCAAAGCTTTCGAGAACTTCTCTTCTAGACGGGCGTTTGCACCGAAGGCCTGAACCACGACAAGATTCGACAGCGATTCCGAGGCGATGGAAGCTGCGGTCGCGGCATGATCACTCATGAGACCGGTGTATTTTTCAATGTAATGACCTCCGATGAACGACATGAGCAGATAAGCCGGAATGAGAGATATCAACATGGCAGCGAGCTCCCAGTTCTTGATGAAGGCGACGATGTACGCCGTGACGAAGAAGGAGAAGCTGGAGAGACATATTCCCACTTTCTCCGCCGTTCCTGATCGGATCGTCTGGATGTCGCTATCGAGTCGAGAGGCCACCTCGCCTGGGGGTAGATTGTCGAAAAATGAAGGCTCTTGCTTGATCAGGGTCTGCAGATATGACTCTCGCAGTCTTTGTGCAAGGCGGGCGCCACTGTAACTCCAGCAAAACAGATGTCCATAGATTAAGACAAACTGAGCGATCGCCAAATAGAAGATGATCAGAATCTTGTCGTTTATGTCGCCCTGATATCCTTCCGTCGCCGGATCTCCTTCGCTACAGGTAGCGCCATTGAAGTCGTCCAGGAGCTCACCGAACAAAATGCCGATAATTGGGAACGGAACGCCGGCTGCGATCGAAAAAACGGCACCACATAGCAGTGTCAGGATCTCGACCTTCGAGGGGTTGCCGGCGATCAGCAGCCGGTAGTAGCCCGTGAATTTCTGTACAGCCTTCATCCCAGCTGTAGATAGCCACCGATAATGCGTGTTGACGTCTGCCAGTCTCCCAAGGCCATCCAAGAAGCAAAGCCAAGGTGGTAGAGTGTGAGGGAGTCACCTTGGCTATTAACTAGCCGGATCTTGAACGTATGATCAACAGTGACAGGAACGTCTTCGGCTTAGTTTTGGCCTGCCAATGTCTTGAAGAAGGCTTGAGAGCGATCATGCAGACTCCGAGGTCGGCTAAATGCCGCCATTGTGATGGGACGGACATGGCCAACACTGCTTTGACGTACGAGCCCTGCGTTCGATAGAGGCCAATGCATACCAAGGCATGACTAGTCTAAGTTGCAGTGGGCCGCCGGAGCGGACACTCGAAGCTCGCCAACTAAACCATCTGTGCTGCTGGCGCCTGCTGCGGCAGAAAGTGGACCAAGAGGATCAGTAGCGCTGATTGAAATAATCAGATCATCTGACAAGCCCGAAATCAGCCGACTGCCACGCCTTGCGAGGTCGGCAGGGCAAGGATACGAGTCTCGAATAGTTTAGTGCAAGTGAGGGTGCAGAAGCAAGTGAAGTCCATGCTTGGGCCGTTAGGGCAAGAAATTTGATGGGGTTTATCTGATGAAAATTATCAATCTCTAGCGCTGTGGACCTTGCGCTTTGACGCTCGTTCCTCATTCCTCCCCATTATTCAAACTCGATCACAGCTTGGAATTAACCCACTGCGGGCTTCGTTTCTCTTGGAACGCCCTGATGCCTTCGGCGAAGTTAGCACCCTCAACCAAGCGAGGGTACCATTCATTTGCCAAGGTCGATACCGCTTCTTCTGCATTGCCAGTCTCCCAGCTTAGCCGGATGCCTTTACGGCCGATGAACAGCGCGTCTGGGCTGTTGCTGCACATCTCTTCGGCGACCTGGATGGCGGCATCGACGACGTTGGTTGGCTCTTCTATCAATCTCGTGACAAGGCCCCAGTCGTACAGCGTTCGAGCGCTGACGGTGCGGCCTGTCAAGGCGAGATCGGTGCAACGCTGCAGGCCGAGCGTACGCGTCAATCGTGGCAAGCATCCTGCTACTGGGACGATTCCTCGCTTGACTTCAGGTAAGGCGAAGGTTGCTGTTGAGGAAGCGACGACCAGGTCACAGTTGGCGACCATCTCGAAACCACCCCCCATGGTGATACCGTTTACCGCCGCGATGATGGGCTTTTTCCCGTCACGACGAGGAAGACCTGCAAGGCCTGGTGCTGACATGTCATTGACCACCCCAGCTGCATTCATCGCGTTCCACTCTATCAATGAAATGTCAGTTACTCCCATTGTTCAAGCAGAATTTGGTCTACGAACCAATGAGGTCGGCTCCTGTGCAAAATGCTCGTCCATGGCCAGTAATGATTCCAACCCAGAAGTCTTCATCTTCATCGAATAGCTCCCAGATATTCGCTATCTCCTTGCTTGTAGCATTATCGATGCAATTGAGCTTTTCGGGTCGGTTCAAGGTGACCTGGACGACGTTCGGTCGAGGAAATGTAACGATGAAGTTCTTGTGGCTTCCTTCCTTCGAGCGTAATGACATGATTGCCCAGAGTATGTGAATCAAAGTGAAGACTGTAGATATTCTAGAACGTCAGGAATCCGAACGGGGCTCAGGATTTGTGCATGATACGATCCCGTGGGCAGAGGACCACATGGAGTACCCTAGCCGCGGTATCGGCGCCACGAGGCGACTCGCACTACTGGTGTCCGATTTTTGGCTTTCAAGGAAACCGTCTACGTTTTTGGCATTCGCCGTGAAATATCCTGGTTCAGTGCTCTGATAGATCCACTTTATGAACGCAGGGTAGCGTTACATCTTCAACTTGCCTACCTTCCGAATCGTGAGTTGTTGCTGCTCTACTATAACCAAGGCCTTCTTTGCTCCAATTTTGTCTTTACCAGCTTTGTTACAGATCTGAGCAACACATCATGCCTCCCTCTCAATATCCCCCGGTGAAATTGCCTCACCCGTTCCTCACTTCATATCAAGTTCGTTGCAATGCAGATGTCACGCCAGCCAAGTACATCTTGACTTTGGAGAACCAACCTGCCAACACGACCGCTCTGCCAGAACCGCTCCACTCAGAATCACTATGTTGGCGCGATCTGACAACACGACCTGCAGAGCAATGTCCGGCCGGCAGTGATAACAGCGCTTGGGCTAGAGCGTACAGAAGTCCGCAAACGACCTTCGAGTGGTCCAACCAAGAAGCCCCGTCTCTCGCTCAAATCTGGAATGTCGTCCATGCTATCTATCTCGCACACCCAGCTATTGAGTACTTCAGACTAGCCCTCCAAGGCGCGGACGAGGATCTGATTCGCCATGAGCTACTCGCCACTGGACTTGCCATTGAGCACCCGCAGCCGTGGAAGCAGGTCCAGAACACTGGTATCGAAGATGGAGACATTTTGATCCTGCGCAGCGCCTTCTGGCAAGGTGCTGCTTCGCCAATGGGTTCTCGTCCCATCTGGGCCGTTGGCAGTGGCACTCAAGGCTCTGTGAGGAAGCCGATCTCAGACTATCCAACAATGCCGGAACACCAGCAGTTCACGATGAAGTTCCCAGATCAGCCTATCTACACGCTCCACCCTACCCGTCAGCCCAAGCCTAGCCCAGGATCAATCTGCTACAGCCGCTACATCCCTGAGCTCGACGAGCACTTTTCCCTAGAAGTCATTGACTGGAACAATGACGAACACGTGAAGCTGTTCAACACCTGGCAAAACGACCCTCGAGTCGCCAAAGGTTGGAACGAGACCGGCACTTTCGACGAGCACCGCGAGTACCTGCGCAAGCTCCATGTCGATCCCCACGTCCTGTGCTTGTTCGGCCGCTTCAACGAGACACGCTTCTCTTACTACGAGCTGTACTGGGCCAAGGTAAGCCGCAGCATCCTTTCTATCCCACTGACTTTCCTCGCTAACTCAAAATCAGGAGGACCACTACGGTGCCCACTACAAAGCCAAAGACTACGACCGCGGCCGCCACTCTCTCGTCGGCGACGCATCGTTCCGCGGCTCCCACCGTGTCAACGCATGGTATTCTAGCTGTATCCACTACTGTTTCCTCGACGATGTCCGGACGGCGAACGTCGTCGGCGAGCCGAGAGCTACCGGCGGTACCATCTTGTCATACGAGAACTCAGTCGGTCTCACGATTGGAAAGTACGTCGATCTGGGCCACAAGCGTTCGGTTCACTCGGTTTGCAGCAGGGAGAAGTGGTTCCAGCTGTGTCCTCTGTTCTGGGATGGGAGGTCGAAGGTATTGGAGTCGGCGGATCGCGCGGCGTGGAATGCGAAGCTGTAGGGGGGTCCAGAGTAATCACTGTCAGATGGCCTTCGAATGCATGATTTTATTCGACCTTGTTAATCAATGATATTACGATCTCGCTCTGTCTACATGTACCTTACCTTGTCCTTTGAGTACTTGAAGCTGTGCACGTGACTATCGGCCGAAGCTCGCGCAGCTTCGGTCTTAGCCGTTGCGGTATGGCCTCCAATTGTCCATGTAGTAAGGCTGCTTTTTCCGTGAACGCCTCCCTTTGACAATAATTCGCATGCTGTATAGAAATAACAATGGAGTGGATACGTTGGCTCAGCCATTCTTGAGATAGCTACCTTGGAGGGTAGCATTGACTCAATCTGGCTGGCAATGTGCAAAGCGTGATCTTCCCGGAGCATCTCTGCTCAGGCTACAGCCTCACATCATGGCAAGCCTCCAATGGTGGCGATCCTTGAGTTTCGCTGCCAATCGAAATAGACGACCAGTATATCCACGCCCACTTTCGCCCCTTGCATTCCAGAGGACTGCTTCAACGAAGGGAAAGAAGCCGTCATGGGAAGCAAGAGGCAGCCGTGGTTCTGACAAACGTTCGGAGAAACTGCCATCAAACGTATTCAAGAAAAGAAGCACCGAAGAAAGAAGCAGCGATGGTTTTAACCAGCGCCCGGATCGTCGTGGTCCCCAATATGACCACCGGGAGAAACGGTCACCAGACAAATTCAAGAACAGTGTCCCCGAAGAAAGAAGCAGCGGTGGTTTTCGCCAGCACGTGGAGCAGCTGACGGAGCGTGGTTCCCGGCGTGAGAAATGGTCATCGAACCCATTCAAGGAACGCACCAGTGAAGAAAGAGGTGGCAGTGGTCTTCGTCAACGCGTGGAGCCTCTGGCAGAGCATGATCCCCAGCCTGAGAAATGGTCAATAACTAAATTTCGGAGAGCCGCCACCTCGCTTGACGACAAAGACTCGTGGGAAGAAATCAGCGGCGACATCAGGCTCTCACAGAAACATTTTAAGGAGCGAAAAGGGGCCCTCGAAAAGCGCAAAGAACAGGCCAGCAAACATGTGGCCGTCGATGGAGACGGCAAAAGCCACGCGCCGGATGTTGGGGTAAAAGGCCAATCTGAACCTGCAAAACACTTGTCGAATTCAAGCTATGCCACTTCTGAGAAGCATGGCAAGTCAGCCAAGGGCAACGATAGGGGAGAAATCAGCAAGGCAGCCAAATGCAAAACTAGTACGGGAGGCATTAAGTTTACCTCAAATGCCAAACCACATGCAGGCAAACTCTTTCCCTCGCAATACTCATTTAATTTTAGTAATGTCACTCCTAGGGATCCTAGTGAAGTAGACGACCTCAACGCCGCGAGAAAAGACATTCCGAGCCCGTCCAGCGAAAGGCACCAACAAGATCACGAATTAGATATACTGTATTCCGGGACGCGCACATTCCGTTTTAGCAATCTCACTTCTGAGGAACCCAGCGAGGCAGCCGATGGCACATCTAGCATGAAAAACGTTCCGCGTGCACCACGCGAAAGGCGCCAACAAGATCATGGCGGATCAGACCAATTCCATCCCGCGTCGCGCGTACATCACTTTGGTGATACCTTTTCCGAGGATTCTGGCAATGCAGTCGATGGCAAAACCAGTGTTTGCGACACACCACGCATATCAAGCAAAGCGCAGCAACACGACTACGGCAAGCCAGAGCGTCCTATTACCGTAAATCACGTATCTGATTTGGTTGGTTCCACTACTGCGGAACTGCGTAAGGCAGGTGGTGGCAAAGCAAGCACGGGAGAGATTCTGCACGGTCTGAGCAAAAGGCGCCACCCAAACCACAGCAAATCAAAACAACCCCGACCCGCGGAGCCCTTGTCTGATTCGGAGAAAATTGAGCCACGCCCCTGGACCCAAGACGAGGTCGACCTTCTCCACGAGCTACGCCATCAAGATGTCAAGAACACAAAGATCGCGGAGCGACTCGGCCGATCGCCGGAGGACACAATGCGCAAATGGTTCGACGCGAAGAAAGACGTGAGCGAGGAGTTCATCCTGACCGCCGAAGACATGAAGCTCATCCGCACGCAGCGGGCCGTGGGATTCACGTGGGCGAACATCAAGAAGGCGCACTTCCCCAACACCGGCGTCAAGACTCTGAAAAAAGCCGCCGTCAAAGCCGCCGGCGGCAGAGAAATTCCCAGGTGGCCAGACGAGGGCAGCGTCGAGCGGCGCCGGTTAGAGCGCGAGTACCCCGTTCGCATGACGCATGAGGAGGTGGTGGAGATTCGCGAGAAGCGCGAGCGGAAGATCGGGTGGTCGACGATCATGCGCGATTTCCTTGGTAAGGGCACAGACTTTCCGGAGTTTGTCTTCAGAAGAGCATACAACAAGCGCATTGCTGCGTACGACAAGGCGCAGCGGAAGGAGCGTTTGAAAGAACGGAAAGAGGCTAGAAAGGTGAGGGTGAAGCAGAAGCTCGAAGTACGAAGGGCTAGAAAGGCGGAAATGCGAGCTGAGCAGAGGGAAGCACCAGCTGCGAAGCAGGCCAAACAAGCTGCAAAGAGCGCGGCGGTGGCTGCTTGTCAGACTTCGTCGTGGTCGCCGTTTTCTGAGTAGAGGAGAGGGGTTTGTGGGAAGTTAATGTTGTTCGCTACACTAGACCTTTGTACAATTTAGTCCTTCCTCGGTGTTCAGCGGTCGGAAAGCCATGTATAAATAAGTTAACAAAGACATGTACTATTACTAAACATGAGAGCTGCACATGATCTTGCAACTCTCCATCCCCAACCCAAACCTCCAATGCTCTACCTAATCAACCCCACCCCCTCCCACCCCCTCCCCATCGCTCCCGCCACGCCTCCAACAAACGCAGCCACCTCCTCCCCAAAAAGCTCCCAGACGCCCTCACCCTGCTTAATCTCAGCTCTAACCTTCGCCTCCGTAGCCGCCTTCACCTGCTCTTTAGCAACAGCGCGCACCTTCTCAATCCCCTCCTCGGCGCTCTTGCGCAAAGCTTCCAGAGCGGGGCGGGAGAGGATTTTGGGGTGCGACTGTTCGGTAGATTTGAGTGCGGGGGAGATGGTCAGGAGGGAGGAAAGGGTGAGGTGGGATTGCTTGAGGGACCCGGGTGTTTGCTGTTGGTGCGCGGTGAGGGTTGTTGTGAGCGCTGAGGAGAGGGCGGTGAGGGTCTGAGGGGAGGGGGAGAGGAGGAAGTGGAGGGTTGATGCTTCGAGAGAGGCTTGCTCGCTCTCAAGCGAGGACAGGTGCTCCAGCAAAGTCTGCGGGTCTTTCACGGGCGGGACGGCGTTGTTGGCCAGACACCACGCGGTGTCCGTGGCGAGAGAGTGCAAGATCCAAGCGCGCGGGTCGTCTTGTCCGTGCAAGGCGCGCTCGACGTTGTAGCCGTAGTTGAAAGCGGCGGCGAAGTCGCGGTTGTCTTTCCATTCGAGCCAGTTGGCTGTGAGGCGGGGTTCGATGTGGATTGCGTTTGCGTCGAGAGGAGGGTTGCGGAAGAGGCGGGCGTAGCGTCTCTGCTCGAGGGAAAGGAGGCGGCGGGTCAGGCTTTGGCGGAGGTTGGAGCGGAGTTGGTGCAGATCCAGGATCATGCCTGTTTGGCCGTTGTTCAGGACATTGGCTTCGCATTCGGCGAGTTTTTGCTCGTAGCGTGTGTACATTGCTAGAGCCTGGGTGGTGATTGAGAGGGGGTCGTTGTTGCGTGCGGAAGAAGTTGTGGCTTTGTGCGGGTGCGTGATGGAGAGGTTGGTTAGGAAGGCGTGGCCGATGGTGTCGAATTGGATTTCTTTGATGGAGAGGGAATCCCAGTGTTTGAGAGCTAGGGTTGCGAGATCAAGACGCATGTAGAGGTAGACGAGGATGACCTTAGCTTCGTGGACGTGTTGGTTGTTTTCGAGCAGCATCTCGCCGAGAAGTGCACCTTGTAGTAGGGCGTCGGATTCATTGTGTTGCTCCCAAGCCTTGACTAGAGCAGAGATGGCCAGGAAGACCAACTGGCACACATGCCTATAGCGGAACTGATCGATTGACTGAATAGCCTGGCGATAAGTCTCTGTGGACTTCACAGCAAAACTGTAGAGCGCCGCCTTGTCGCCACCATCCTTCAGGAGAGACGAGAACGTCCTTTTAGACTCTGCAATCACAGCATCAAGCCACTCAGGCGTTCCCTCTTTCACATACTCAATCTTCAACCCAGCAAATCCCTCCTCGCCATTTTGCTTGTTAGGCACCCTCAAGGCATCATGAACCTGCTTGCTCTCGCCGAACCGTCCGTCTTTCACACCCTCCAGCTCGTCTTTCTTCCCCTGCAGCGCGAAGATCTGCCCAGGAACTCTACAATCGAGCTTCTTATCCTCATCAAATTTCTCAGACACAGCCTTCTTTGCCAGCGAAAGCGCCAGACGCGAAGAAAGATCCTCACTGCCAGCCGAAAGCATCTGCGTGACAATCGCATGCGCCATGTAGAAATTCCTATTCTTCGGCATGAGTAGCTTCAGCTGGATGAGCGCCTGCTGGGCGTCCTGCAGACGGTCGTCGAAGATGGCGCGCGTGAAGCGCAGAGATTGCAGGTCCAGTTTGTAGTTGATGGTGGTGGCGGTTTTGGCGGCATTTTCCCATAGCTTAGCGACTTCAGGGCCTGCTGTGGGAGGTTGAGGGAAGGTGTTGGATTGCTGGTGTTCGACGACGGCGTCTTCGATCAGGCTGATCTCTTGCAGGTCGCGGGTTGGGGGTTGAATGGCGAGGAGTTGGTCGATGGTGGTTTGGGCTTTGGAAGTCTCGCCGAGTTCGGTGAGGAGTTGTGATTTCGTTGCCAGGAGGTGGATGTTTTTGGGCGTTCGCTTGAGGAGTTCGTCGCATTTTGTTATGCCTTTTTTGGGTTTGTCTCGGTATTCGTCGTATGTTGGATAGCGGGCCATGATTTTTGAATGTTGTAGGAAGGTGATGTTTAGAGGCCTCGAGAAGTATTTCCCACAGGATTATTGAACCAGTAGGGTTCAGACACGCAGTTCCAGGAAATTCCAGTAACTTTTGCTGTACATTCAAAATATCGTACCAAGCGTGTAGTCACTCTCACTTCCATCCAAGTTCTCAAGGTTGAAGCTCACAAGATTCATTCACTCACACTTGCATACCTCAGGTAGGTAATTTGGTGCTGTGCACTACGCAGCCCGTTCCTCAAACGGCAAACCTCGGCCGCGGGCTATGCTTAGCTCCAATACCCTGACGGACCAGCTTTCCAGGGATCAACTTCAAAGGCCACCTTTATGTCTGCTGCATAGTCCACACACGCGAGCAAACAAGAACACGACAACAACAACAACTTCTTGTTGCCTTGTACTCTTACATCCTCTGACTCAACGACAAACCTGTTCAATTCGACGTATATAAAATCTCGTCACTTTCCCAACCGCGAGCCAACTCCAATCGTATAACCAAACAACAACCCCTCAATCCTCAATCGACAACACCCTAAATCGCGACAATCACTCACAATGGTACGATACAACCACCTCCTCAACCCAACACAACCCACCCTCCTCAATCCCCACCATTCCTCCATCTTACCGTGACTCCCAAACTCCCAACCCCGACATCCCTCTAACAAACGCTCAAGGTCCAAACCCCCCAACAACGCCGCGCGAACGAAGCGTACGCGCGCAGCGAGGCCGCCAAGCGCGGCAAACCGCAGACCGAAGTCGAGCGCCTGCTGGAGAAGAAGAAGCTGAAAGAGAAGAAGGCGCCGATCAGTAAAGTTTGGTTGTGTAAGTGTCTTCTCTTTTACTTAAGTTGGTTCTTTTTTGGGGGTGGGGGATTGGATGTTGGATTTTCAGAGGAGGGATCGCTTGAGGGGGGAAGACATGGGATGGAGGGGAGGGGAGGAATTTTTGGGAACGGGTTGAGGAAGAGAATGGGAAGAGGAGGCATATGAGCATGGTATTGGGAATACAAAACATGGACGTTTGAAGGGGGAATCAGCGGAAGGTGCTTTTTGGAAGACGAAATCCGCGGCCGGGATCGATGGCGTTGGGACGGCCCTGGAAAAACTTGCTAACACACTCTCCCTTTCTTCAGACCTCCTCCTCTTCGTCGTCTGCGGCGGTCTCATCTTCGAAGCTTTGAGGTTGATTTTCGGCTTCTTCGGTTGAATCCAACCCAGCTGGATCAATTGACGGACGAAAAACGACAATCACCCCTCCAAACACCTCAACAACCCCAGAATCTTTCAAACAGGAAAACGAGCGGAGGATCAGAGAGCTGAGATGCTGGGGAGCGCTCTCAAAACTACACTTCTTTTCCTTTGGTCTTTCTGCTTCGTCTTTCGACAAGGCAGGATAGGGCGGGCAATGTACACACATTTGCTGCACGTCCTCTGGCCCCCCGTTTGTTCCGCCTGCCTTTGCTTGGGATTTTTACATTGGCTGGCAACGGCGTTCTCAGGAGTTTTAACACAAAAATCCAAACCAAAATGCTCCTCTGACCGAGCGCGTTTGGGGATTGCTGGTTGGATTTAGCACTTGTATTATCTCTTTGTTTTGGGGTTTCGTAGGCTAGAGCGATCTTGCAAACACAGTAACAATAAAAAAACCAGAGCTCGTCGAAAAAGCAACGGAAAGCGTTCACAACTGATGAAAGAAAAAAGGGAGATCTGATCGAGAACAGCTTTTTTTCGATCACCATAACCTTCTTTCCTACCCAGAACAGGCACCCATCGAACCATTCAAAGATAACACAGATTTGACCACATGTAACAGAGGCAACGAGTCCTCGACCATCTGGATTATCTCGTTCAACATTTTCAATCTTGCCGCGGAAAGCGTTCACAATTGAAAAAAGTCATTGATTATCCTAACGGCTTGCGAGATTACCTAGATAGGCAATTGGGACTCGAATTGTATCCTGATAGATTTCGGGATAAAGTGGCATCCTAACGCACCCTGATTGGGCCTCAGAATGTACCTTATACCTGATCCTGACCTGATCCTGATTGACGAAGTACACGCAGCCTGAAGCGAGAGCAGTTTTTCGGATCACCACACTCGCCTTTTTGTACTCAAGACAGGCAACAACGCAAGCATTCCGAACATAGATCCCTCAGACTCGATCGCCCGTGCTAGGGTCGACAAGTCTTCGGCCATCTTCATCATTACGTTCAACATGTACTATCTTACATTTCCATCACAAATATCGATCCATCACAACTCACACGGGAAGAAAAAGTGGCAGCACCCCCTTCCGGTGTCTTAGAGACACCCATAGCAGAGGAGGCAGGACGACAGGAGGAAAAATGGTTGTTGCAAAACGCTTGCGCTTTTTGCGTCCGGTGTCTTGTTGGAGGAGCTCTTTGTTGCTTGGCCCCAGTGAGATTGGTATGACGATCCAAAGGTCCGATTTCTCGACTTGTTCCTGAGAGTGGTCAACAAGGAAACTTTTGATTTTGCCTTTTCTCTCATTTTCCCATCAAGGGAAAAGAAAGCGAAGAAGAAGAAAGGGATGCCAAAGCCCTCCTTCCATGCATGTATCCCATCTAAATAACAGAAAAAATTCCCACCCTCAACGTCACCTCCTACTTCTAACAAGCATCCCTGCCTTCCAATCCTCTTGCACCAAGTGGGAAGTCTACCGCTTGACCCTCCTCCTCCGTCCCTCCCCCTGCACATTCCCCGGCACCGCGCTCGCCAGCGACGGCTCCAGCATGCTCGCCTCGGTGACGTTCTCGAGGGGCTCCCCGTTGGCTTCCCAAGCGACGTGGTCGGCCGTCTGCGCGCCGGGGAAAAATCGGCCCATGCTCTTGTTGTAGACGAAGCGCGGGAAGCGGTAGAGGAACGTATCCGCAAGGGTGGGGCGGGGGATTTCATTCGGCTGTTTTGATCGGATTGTGTTAGTCAGATGCTTGATTTTTTGGTCAAGGGGTTTGCAAGATTGTGCAGTTTGGGGGGTTTTGGCAGGTGAACTTACGTCGAGCAGAAATTCGTGCGTATCGCCCTCCTCCGTCTCGTCTTCCAGAAAGACATTCCCGACCGAGTCGACGATGAGGATCTTGCCGTTCTCCGCGACGGTGCGCTTCTTCGCGCCCACGGGCCCGCTGGTCAGCTCCGCTTCGATGGGCGTGCTGACGCCTTCGGTGCGGGCTTTTTCGGCGGCGCGCGGGTTTTTGTTGCCGCCGTTGGCACTTCCATTACCGCCCTTCTTCTTCTCCCGCTCCATGGCGCGCTTTTGCTTGCGGTTCCATTGCATGCTCTCGTCGTT